>CAUYLG010007063.1:0-228246 GCA_963573385.1 Cacajao melanocephalus | reverse complement strand
ATTACACCTATTTTAAAAGTGACCACATAATTGGAAGTAAATCACTCCTCAGCAATTGCATAGCATTTCACAGCTTTAAATAAAATATTGTTTGGCTGCTTGTTTGTTATTTTCATCTCTTATTCCTTCCTGTCTCCATTGTTAAGTACAATTATTGTCATAAAAGAGGTTTTTAATACCCATTTTTAGACTGCATTCTAGCCTGGGCAATAGAACAAGAATCTCGTTCTCTCTCACTCTTTCTCTTCCTCTTTCATTCTCTCTTACATTCTTTTTTTTTCTTTCTTTCACTCTCACTTTCTTTCCTCTCTTTTTCTTTCTTTCAAAAATAAAAAACAAAATAAATAAATAAATAAATAAAAATAAAAAAATTAAAAAAATAAAGAATAGGTAAAACACTTCTATATAAGTTGAATAAGAAGAAGTCTACATATGAAGACTTATGGTAATGCTTTTGTGGATAAGGCTTGATGGTATCAGTACAGGGACAGAGCAAGTGAACAAGGAAATACCAGAAAGTGCCAAAACCTATCTATGACTATATCAAACTTATTTATTTATTTATTTATTATTTATTTATTTGAGACAGAGTCCTGCTCTGTCGCCCAGGCTGGCATGCAGTGGTGTGGTCTCGGCTCACTGCAAACTCTGCCTCCCGGGTTCAAGCAATTCTCCTGTCTCAGCCTCCTGAGTAGCTGGGACTACAGGTGCCCACCACCACACCCAGCTAATTTTTGCATTTTTAGTAGAGAAGGGGTTTCACCATATTGGTCAGGCTAGTCTTGAACTCCTGACCTCAGGTGATGCACCTGCCTTGGCCTCCCACAAAGTGCTGGGATTACAGGCGTGAGCCACCACACCTGGCCTGTATCAAACTTTTCTGTCTGACAAAATTAGCATGACAGATAACTAGGAAGAGGAGGATATATTCAACAAAATGGCTTTTCATATAGAAAAAAACAAAATAGATTCCTATGTCATACTATGCACACATCAACCAGAGATGGATTATAAACTTCTTTTTTTTTTTTGAGGCAGTCTTGCTCCGTACCCAGATGGGGCGCAAAGGTGCGATCTTGGCTCACTGCAACCTCTGCCACCCGGGTTCAAGTGATTCTCCTGCCTCAGCCTTCTGAGTAGCTAGGACTACAGGTGGCTACTACCACGCCCGGCTAATTTTTTGTATTTTTCTTAGAGACAAGTTGAGCCATGTTAGCTAGGATGGTCTCAATCTCCTGACCTTGTGATCCACCCACCTCAGCCTCCCAAGGATTATAAACTTTAATGTCAAAAGCAGAACTTTAAAACTATTAGAAGAAACTAGAGGTGAATATGTGTATTTTCTACCCCAAAGCTGAAAATGATTTTTTAAGATACAAAAAGCACTATCCATAAAATTTAAAAGCTTATTAATTTGATGACATGGAAATGAACGCTTCTGTTCAACAAAAAGAAGCTGAAAGAAAGTGAAAAGATAAGCTACAACCTGGGGGGAAGATGTAAATAACTCTTAAACAAAGGACCAATATCAAGAATATATTAAGAACTCCTATAGGCTAGGCATGTAATCCTAGCATTTTGGGAGGCTGAGGTGGGTGGATCACTTGAGCCAGGAATTCAAGACTAGCATGGGTAACATTGTGAAACCCCATCTTTACACTCTCTCTCTCTCTCTCTCTTTCTTTCTCTCTCTCTCTCTCTCTCATATATATATAAAATTAGCCGGGTATGGTTGCGTGTGCCTGTAGTCCCAGGTACTCGGGAGGCTGAGGGGGGAGGATCACCTGAGCCCAGGAAGTCGAGGGTGCAGTGCACCATGATTGTGCCACTGCACTTCAGCCTTGGTGACAGAATGAGACCCTGCATCCAAAAAAAAATTATATTAAATAGTTGCATAATATTTCTTTGTGGTGGTAATATTATGTATTTGAACAAATTCCTAATGTTAGAAATTTGGGTTCTTTTTAAAGTTTTTTCTCTCTTCTTTTTCTCATTTTCTTTCTCTCTTTTTTTTTCTGCTTTTGTTCACAATGCTGTAATATAATATAATCCTTTACATGACTAATTTCTGGTATTAGAAATTTAGATAGTCCCTTCACCTTTTTTGGCTGTTATAAACAGCCAGCACTATAACAAATGTTTGTGTATTTGACAGTTTTTTTCCCCAGGAAAATAAGCACATTGCTTATATGGGATATAAAGTTGACATGGGCATATTCATTTAACTGACATGTGTGATTTTAGCTAAATGGGAATGACCAATGTGAATTTGAAATGTTTATGTTTATTGTCAGGGAAGAATGAGCTTAGCTTATCAATCCTGATGACCACCCATCAATCACAGAACAATTTTGGTCTGACATTCTCTATAATAATCTTCACATGTTTCATGATTCTCACAGAGAGATTTAATATTTTTTCTCTTAATTAAGAATGAGCTGGGCTGGGCACTGTGGCTTACACCTGTAATCCCAGCACTTTGGGAGGTCAAGGCAGGCAAATCACTTGAAGCCAAGAATTAGAGACCAGTCTGGCAAAGATGGCGAAACCCTGTCTCTACTAAAAATACCAAAATTAGCCCAGTGAAGTGGTGTGCGCAGATAGTCCCAGTTACTTGGGAGACTGAAGCACGAGAATTGCTTGAGCCCAGGAAGCAGATGTTGCAGATAGCTGAGATTGTGCCACTGTACATCAGCCTGGGTGACAGAGTGAGACCCTGTCTCAAAAAAAAAAAAGGAATAATCTGGAAAGAAAATGAACTGTTGGTACAGGTGATAGAAACAGTTAAAAAAAAAAAAACAAAAAAACGAAACTAAAGATTCTTGTCTAGCAAATAATTTTTCAAATTACTTTAGTACTCCCAGTGAAATGATCTCAGGACCAGAGAGAATGTGCACAATGCAGTTTAAGTACCAGAGTCCTGAACACCTAGCAGCATGAAGTAGACACTCAATAAATAATGCATGAATAAATTTTTCAGTGAGATCAAAGATTTACTATTGTTTACAAGACTGATTAGCAGGAAATACATTAAAATGTTAACCTGATCTCAGCTTGCTATGATTACTATGTTGTTGTGGGTTTTTTTTTTTTAAGTTTCTGTGATTTTAAACAAAAGAGAGTAGAAGATTATTTATCTTGTAGTCACAGAAAAACCACTAAAATGTAACATTCCAAAAACAAATGGGCTGATTTGTTTCTGCTCCTTCTAATTTTGTAGCTGATTGACAGCTTAGACACATGAGATGGCATTTCTATTAAGCAGTGGCTCTCAGGCTTGGCTGTACATTCGAATCACCTGGGAAACTGATCCACATCATCAGAAGTGTTGATTTTAATTAGGCTGAGGTGGGACTCAAGCATCCGCTATAACTGAGCTTGCCAGGTGTTTCTAATGCACAGCCAGGTTTGAGAGTTTTATAGAGAATACTGAAGAAAAGAAAGCCCGACATAAACACCAGCCAAGGTGAATAATGTAAAAGAGAAGCAGTTACTGAATTATCCCAGAAACTTGGACGGAAATCCCAGGACACAAGCACTGCTAAAAAACCCACAAAGAGAATCCTGAAGACAGACACAGTAGTGCAGTTTGACCTTCATTTATTTATTTTATTATTATTATTATTTTGAGGAGTCTCAGTCCCTTGGCCAGGCTGGAGTGCAGTGGTGCAATCTCTTTGGCTCACTGAAACCTCCTCCTCCTGCGTTCAATTGATTCTCCTGCCTCAGCCTCCCAAGTAGCTGAGATTACAGGCACGTGCCACAACGCCCGGCTAATTTCTGTACTTTTGGTAGAGACAGGGTTTCACCATGTTGACCAGGCTTGTCTTGAACTTCTGACCTCAGGTGATCCACCCACCTCGGCCTCCCAAAGTGCTGGAATTGTAGGTGTGAGCCACTGCGCCCCGCCAGAGTTTGACCTTGAGAAACTCCTTTCCTTTCCTACACCTCGATTTTCTCCTCACTGAAACATTGGTGCTGCCCTCATGTCACAGGTTTGAGCTTTCAGAAACACTCACGTTTCAATCCCGTGTCCTGCCTGTCCTAGTTGCATGATGCTGGGTAAGTCACTTCACCTTTGTAGTAGCTTCCTTATCAGTAGTCTTCCTTATGAATAACAGAACTTTATCAGTAATAATAGCAACCTACCTCATGCAGTCATGGTGAGGATTAAACAAATAGATATTTACAAAGTATGGTGCACAATGCTTAACACACACTGTCATGAGAACAGCTATTCACTGCCTCTTACCAAATAGCAATTGAAGAAACAGAAGGGCCGGGTGGGTCTGATGCGGACGGCAACATTCCCCTCTTCTCCAGGAGGCAGGACGTTGCCCTCATCATCCACAATCTGGCAGGGAGATCACAGAGGTGCATATATGAGTGTCTACACCCTGGGCCATTCCAGCAGCCCAGCAGCCTGTGCCAGCCAGGCCTGTGCATCTTTCTCCTCTTCACACCAGGCCTCGCCAGAAGTTGGGAGAGGCTGCTACCTGCACATCGTAGGGTGGGGACGCCTTCCCCATGGATCCAGACTTGATTTTCATGCCTTTTGGATTGGCACAGATGACAACCTGGGGAGAAAGCAGCACTGATAAAGGAGAGCCTTTCTATTCACTTCTTTACTGGGCCATGACTTTCTCTCACCCTGACTGCTAAGTCTTTCTCTCACCCTCTTCTTCCTCCACCCTCATTTTCTTCTTTCTTTCCCTTCTCCTCTCTCTTTCTCTCCTTCCTCCCTTCTTTCTTTCTTCCTCCCTCACTCCTTTCCTTCCATTTCCTCTTTCCTTTCTCCTTTTCTGTTTTCTTCCTTCCCTTCTTCATTTTTTTCTTTCTTTTTTTTTTAAGACAGTCTCGCTCTTGTCACCCAAGCTGGAGTGCAGTGGTGCGATCTCCGCTCACTGAAACCTCTGCCTCCTGGGTTCATCCTCAGCCTCTTGAGTAGCTGGGATTACAGGCTGTGCCACCACCCCCAGCTAATTTTTGTATTTTTGGTAGAGATGGGGTTTCACCATGTTGGTCAGATTGGTCTTGAACTCCTGACCTTGTGATCTGCCTGTCTCAGCCTCCTAAAGTGCTGGGATTACAGGTGTGAGCCACCATGCCCAGCCATCCTCCTTTTTTCCTTCCTTTCCCCCTTATTTCCTTCTCCATTTTCTTCTCTCCTCCCTTCTTCTTTTTTCCCTATTTCCTTTCTTCCTTCCTCTCTTTTCCTCTCTCTTTCCTTTATTTCCTCTTTCTCCCTTCCTTCCTCATTTTCTTCCTTCTTTCTTGCCTTTCTTAATTTCTTTCTTTCATTCTTTCTTCTTTCCTTTTCAAAGTCAACAAACATTATGGGGCACTCCAGTGAGCATTCAAACATAAAGAACTTAATGCACCTCTAAGCCAAAAGACTCTGTTGATCCTTAGATCTCTTCCTATATGGCTGTAGAGGACGTTGCTTAGAATTTTGGACTCTGAGCAGTGGCAGATACAGGTTGTCTTGGTAGAGACAAACAATGCCCTCAGCAGTGAGGGCTGGCTTGCTGGTCATGATATAATTGTAAAAGTACTTTAAATTACGTTTTTTAATTTTTAAGAAATATGTATGTATGGATGCGTGTGTGTGTGTGTGTATTTAAATAGCTTTTTGAGTACAAGTGTTTTCTTGTTAAATGGATGAATTCTATAGTGGTGAATTCTGAGGTTTTAGTGCATCTGTCACCTGAGTAGTATATATTATACCCAATATGTAGTTTTTTTTAACCCTCATTCCCCTCCTCCCACTTCTTCCTTCTGAGTCTCCAAAGTCTTTTATACCACTCTGTATGTCTTGCATCCTTATAGCTTAGCCCCTGCTTATAAGTGAGGACATATAGAAATCAAAAGGGAAGGAAAGCTGATAGAGTTTTGTTATCAGCTTCTCCCCTGGGGGCAGGGCAGTCCCTGAGTAGCTTCAGGGAGGTGACAGACAGGAGAGGTAGGAAGCTCTGAGGGAATATGAGGCAGGGACCTGGCCCCTCCATCACTCACCGTTTCAGACTGGCCATAGCCTTCGTACAGCTCCACACCAGTCTGGCGCTTCCACTTCTCTCTCACGTCAGGGTTGAGGGCCTCTCCTCCGGTCAGACAATGCCTCAGGCTCTGAAACTGGTACCTTGCTCAGGAGGGAAAACAAGGCCACCTATGTCAGGATCTTCATGGCACCCGCCCTCTGGTGCCACTGCCCAGATGCAAACACCCACAGGCACTAGAGGGTAGATGCCCCTGCATTTTAATCAGCTCTAAGTGCACCCATCCTCTGGCTTCACAACCATAATCCTCATGGACAGATAATTTTTAAAAGATTCATCCTATCTAAGTTTGGGATAAAATCAGAAGCTCATATAATAGGTTTTGGCATAATATGGTGAGTTCCAAGTGACTTGGCCAAAATAATTTAATTGGAAAAAAAATGATTGATAATAAATTGGTTTGGACAGTGATCTGATTGAAAAAGATAAATCAATTAGAAGTTGAAAAGATAGGCCAGGCACTGTGGCTCACGCCTGTAGTCCCAGCATTTTGGGAGGCCAAGGTGGGCAGATGACTTGAGCTCAGGAGTTGAAGACCAGCTGGGCAATATGGTGAAATCTTGTCTCTACCAAAAAATACAAAAAATTAGCCAGGCTGGGGGCACATGCCTGTAGTCCCAGCTACTTGGGAGGCTGAGAAGGAAAACTGGAACCTGAGAGATAGAGGTTGCAGTGAGCTGAGATTGTGCCACTGCACTCCAGCCTGGGTGACAGAGCAAGAATTGAAAGAAAAAGAAAGAAGAGAAAGAGAGAAAGAGAAAAAGAGAGAAAGAAAGAGAAAGAAAAAAGAGAGAGAGAGAAAAGATAACTGAAAAGATAGCTCCCTAAGAATCCCAAAATTCTGATGAATGGGCTAAAAATTCCTACAGATATTAATTATGTTACAAAATGCCATCTCTGTTCAACAAATCATCCAAACTATAAAAAAAATTAGTGATTACAAGTACATTTTCAATCCTGAGGGAGAAGGGAGATCAAATTGGCTTGATTAAGTTACTTAGTATTACCAAATAGCATTCAATGACATTGTCCTTGACAAGGTACTAGGAGCCTGCTTTCAGCCAAAATCATAATGTGGAGATGCACACAACAGATTAATGAATGGGATGAATTTCTTACATTGTAGAAGAATTCCCCTTTAGAAGCATGTAAGAACTCCCTCTTTTGGACCCTTTGTGGGTAGATTCCTGTGACTAGGGAAGATGAGACAGGGAGAGGATGACTCATGATTTAGGGGAGGACAAAAGAGGGAGAACAGGTCGACGTTGGTAGGTACTGAAGGATGGTGGGCCTCTGTCCATATACCCCAGCAACTAGTCCTGTTCTGCCAGAAGATGTTGGTCTAGTTCCACCCAGGATGGAACCATCCTCAGCGTCTTGTCCCCTTCTCTTGGGTGCCCAGTGGCATGATCTCAGAGAATAGTTGGCTGGGGTTAGTCTGAGGCAGAGAGTCAGGGCATCCTTCCACTGTGGTGTGGGCTTGTTAGTTTTGCCAGACCTGAGGGCCCTGGCCACACATCCTACTCCATAGGTGGCTAACAATTGTCCCATCATTTCTCTTGCCTCACAGAAGTAGCAGAGACATTGCTGAGACAATAGCCCATGGGTTTATGGTGTGGGGAGAAGCCTATCTCAGGTGTTAAAATTTCAGACTGCCTTAAATCTATTTGATTCCATATGGATACAAATTTTGGGGAGCCAGAAGCTTGTTCTTGAGGGGCATCTGTGAGGTTTATAGGTATGTTGACTTGTCAGTGTGTATGCATGTATAAATGTGTGTGCGAGAGAGAGAGAGAGAGAGAGAGAGAGAGAGAGACAAAGACAGAAACAGAAAAAATATGTATAGAGAGAGAGACAGAGAGAGTTGGAATGAGAGAATAGTTGTGTGTGTGCGGATACCCATGTTATATATTCACATACTTAGGCTCTGGAAGCACCAAACAGATGGGCTGTACCTGGTCAGATCCTCCTGCACAAGCAGCCGAAAGATGGTTGGGACACAGCAGAGGGTGGTTATCGGGAATGTGGAGAGAGTCTAGACAAAAACAAAGGGTGAAAAATGTCCTTAGAATCACTGGGGTGGGACCATGAAGATGGAGCCAAAGGCACTACATCTTTATATTCTCACTACCAAAGCAGAGAAATTGAAAACTGTGTGGTATCCAGCCTCCAAGATGGTGCCCAATGACCCCCTACTTCCTGACATTTGCACCTTTGGAGGAATCCCCTCTCATACCATACCAAAGTGGGTCTGTGACAGCAATGACATACTGCCGAGGTGACAAATACCACTTTCAAGATTCAGGTGTACAAAGACTATGGCTTTTGTTTTGGATGTTCTTACTCTCTCTCCCTTTCTTGGATCCTTTGTTCCGAGGGAAGCAAGCCACCATGTTTTCAGTATGCTCAAGCCGTCCTATGGACAGGTGCACACAGTGAGAAACTGGAGCCTCTAGCAAACAGCCAGTGAGAAATTGAAGTCCACTAAAAACCACCAGTGAGTTTTTAAGCAATTTTCCAGCTTCAGTCAATCCTTAAGATGATTGCAGTCCTAGCTAATATCTTTTTAAAAATTATTGTGGTAAAATACAACATAAAATTTACCTGTTGGAATGACTTTTAAATGTATAGTCCAGTGGCATTAAATATTTCCACAATGTTGTGCCATTATCACTACCATCCACCTCCAGAACTATTTTTATCTCCTCAAACTATGTACCCATTATACAATAATTTCCCATTACTCTTTCCCCTAACTCCTGGCTAACACCATTGTACTTCCTGTCTCTATGAATTTGACTACTCTAGGTATCTTACGTAAGTGGAATCATACAGTATTTGTCCTTGTATGACTGGTGTGTTTCACTTAGCATCATGTCCTCCGGGGTTATCGACATTATATCGTATAACAAGATGTCCTTCCTTTTTAAGGCTGGGTAATATTCCATTGTACGTATACACCACATTTTGTTTATTCCTTTATCTGTTGATGGACACTTGTATTGCTTTCACCTTTTAGTTATGTTAATGCTACTACAAACATGAGCATACCTTGCTGACCTCTTGATTGCAACCTCATGAGAGATCCTACTCCCAAACCCCCTCATTAAGCTGCCTCCAGCTTCCTGACCATCAGAAACTGTGAGATAAATGCTCATGTTTTAAACTGCTAAGTTTGGGTATAATTTATTACATAGCAATAGATAATGAAAACACTATGTCATAGCTGGGGGTAGTGCAAGGAGAAGGTTCATACATTGGCTGATCAAGCAGTACATGGATAATGATGGTGATGAGTTTGATCATGATGATAACAATCAATATGTGTTAAGAATCTACCATATTTGGTCCACCATGCAATACCAGCTTATTCCTGCAAGAATGGCCATAACCAAAAAATAAAAAAAAAACATATATGTTGGCATGGATGCGGTGAACAAGGAACACTTCTACATTGCTGGTGGGAATGTAAACTAGTACAAAACAGTGCAGAGATTCCTTGAATAACTGAAAATAGAACTACCATTTGATCTGGCAATCCCACCACTGGATATCTAGCCAGAGGAAAAGAAGTCTTTGTATGAAAAAGATACTTGAATATGCATGTTTGTAGCAGCACAGTTTGTAATTGCTATCTATCTATCTATCTATCTATCTATCTATCTATCTATCTATCTAATGGAATACTACTCAGCCATAAAAAGGAACGAATTAATGGTATTCACAGGGACCTGGATGGATTGGAGACTATTATTCTAAGTGAAGTAACTCAGGAATGGAAAACCAAACATTTTATGTTCTCCCCCATAAGTGGGAGCTAAGCTATGAGGATGCAGAGCTATAAGAATGACACGATGGACTTTGAGGACTTAGGGGAAAGGATGGGAAGGGAGCAAGGGTTAAAAGACTACAAATTGGTTGCAGCGAATACTGCTCAGGTGATGGGTGCACCAAAATCTTACAAATAACCAGTAAAGAACTTATTCATATAACCAAACACCACCTGTTCCCCGATAACCTATGAAAATAAATTTTTAAAAATCTACTATGTTTGGAGGCAACCTAAGTGTCCATCAACAGATGAATGGATAAAGAAAATGTATATATACACAATGGAGGCCAAAAAAAAAAAAAAAAAAAAAAGAATGAGGTACTGTCATTTGCAACAACATGGGTGGAACTGGCAATCATTATGTCAAGTGAAATAAGTCAACAGAGAAAGACTAACTTCACATGTTCTCACTTATTTGTAAGATTTAAAAGTCAAAACAATTGAACTCATGGAAATAGAGATTAGAAGGATGATTATCAGAGGCTGGGAAGGGTAGTGGGGGGCTGGGAGGAAGATGAGGATGGTTGGTTGGTACCAAATAATAGAATGGATGAATAAGACCTGTTATTTGAAAGCACATCAGGGTGGCTATAGTCAATAATAACTTAATTGCACATTTTAAAATAACTAAAAGAGTATAATTAGATTGTAACACAAAAGATAAGTGCTTGAGGGGATGGATACCTCATTCTCTATGATGTGATTTTCATGCATTGCATGCCTACATCAAAACATCTCATGTACCCTATAAATATATACACCAATCTCCTCCCTCCCTATGAGAAGACCCTGGGAGGCTGAGCAGGAGTCACCAGGACTCTCTACTTGGGCCAATTACTCATGTTAAGCACCATGGTCAGTAGCATTTGGAGTTGAGGCATAGACTGATTTTGCCTAAGGATTTGACAAATACCTAGAGTTTCGGCAAGAGCATAGGAAAGAAAGTGGTGGAGACAGGGACACCCCCATGCAGAAGAAATGGAATATGCACAGGTTTGGATATCTAGGAATCTAGCTAGAACATAGGCAATGATTGAAGAGAACCAGGTAGTCAGGAATCAGATTATGGAAGGCTGGGGAGCCACACCAAAGAAGCCTTAAAGTCACTGGTTCATGTGTTTTCTCCTGCAGCCTAGAATCTGTATCCCACTCATCTCACTTATACCCAACACATATGGGGTGTTGTTGGTTTTTCCTCTTACATTCAGGATAACTTTGGCATCAACTCGGGGCAGCTCATGCACAAAAATGCAAGATCCATTCGGCCAGGCAGAGAAGAGAGTCCAGGCTGCCTTCACCCAGCCAGTATCAGTCGTGTTCCAGAAGATGTCCGATTCGGTCAAGGCCACCCACCGTCTGCCAAAAATTAGAGAATGTCAGCACCCTTGGCAATGATTCTACCTTTAAAAAAGGATTGTATTATTTATATCAACTCATTTGGAGCCCTTCCCACAGTGGGTACTCACTTATACTTATTATACCTGAACAAGAACCATCAGGCCAACTATTGTCTCAAAAAGCATTTACTGAGCATCTTCTATGTATCTATGCCCTAAGCTAAGAATACAGAAGCAAAAGAGTTTCCAAAAAGTTCACAGTCCAGTGAATGTGATCTATAAGGGGAAAAAAATTAACCTCAATACTGTGCTACGGTCATTTTATTTAGCCAGCATTTATTTAGCACTTAGTCCAGACTTAGCATTAGGGATATAGAAATGAATGACTAGTCTTGCTTTGAGGGGCTTATAGTTAGGAAGTATAAATATCTAGGAGGCCCCTGGAGAGCATATTTTAATAGAGCTAAACACAAAGCCTTGTGCAATGATAGAGAATAGGCACCTAACCCAGAGCAATGATGGAGATGGGCTTCTGAGAAGTGCTCCGTTAGCAGAGGTGACACTTGACTTAGATATAAACAATGCATAGGGATTATATAGGTGAGGCAGAGAACCAGGAGCATCCCAAGAATGGAAAACAGTGTCTGCCAATGTGAAAGACAGAAAAGTGATCATGCACTTGAATTCTGGGGCACACGCACTACTGTTTCTCTCCTTTTCATTAGCTGTTCCCTCTCAGTCTCCTCTGCTGAGTCCTCCTGGTCTCCCCTTTCAGTGCAGAAATGCCTCAGGCACTCAGTCCTGAGACCTATTCTCTTTTCAGTTTATATTACAATTTGCTGATCTCATCCTATCTCATACTATTAAATACCATCTTTACACGGATAAGTCCAGCATGAGTCTTTCTCATTAACTTCAGATGTGTATATCCAAATGCCCGCTTAACATCTCCACTTTTAACAAGGGGATGGAAGTGTCTAAGAAGCCTCTCAAATCGACAACTCCATAAATAAACTCTTTGCTTTCTTCCCACCATACAGCTTATCCCACAGTTCTTCCCCCATCATTTAGTGCTTCTGGTTATTCAGGCCATTCCACTTTGAGCCATCCTTGACTCTTCCTTCTCATTCCACATTGAATCTGTCAGCAAGTCTTATTGAGTCTAGGTTGAAAATACATTCAGAATCTCATCTCGTCTCCTACTACTACTCCCCAGACAAGCCACCATGCTTGCCTCTTAATGCACTGGTCATCTTGTTTACTTGTTTTCCCTACAGTTCATTGTCAACCCAACATCCTGAGTGAGTCTTTCAAAAAACATATTAGATCGTATCACTCCTCTGTTCAAAATATCCAATGCTTCTCAAAAAAAATTAAACATAGAATTACCACATGGTCCAGCAGTTTCACTTCTGCATATATAAAAGAATTAAAAGCAGAGACTCAAACAGGTACTTTTATGCCAGCAGCATAAAATAGCAACATTATTGATGGTAGCCATAATGTGAAAGCAACCCAAGTGTCTATCAACAGATGAATGGATTATTTAAAATGAGGTCTATCCATACAATGGAATATTTTTCAGTCTTAAAAGGGAAGGAAATTTTGACACATGCTACGACATGGATGAACCTTAAAAACATTATTCTAAGTGAAAGAAGCCAAATTGCAAAACAAAAGGACAGACTGCATGATGCTAATCACATGAAATACCTAGGGTATCAAATTCATAGAGATGAAAAGTAAAATAGAGGTTACCAGGGGTGAGAGGAGAGGGTAATGGGATGTTATTGTGTAATGGGGGCAGAGTTTTCATTTGGAAAGATAAAATAAATTCTGGAAATGGATGGTGATGATTGTTATACAATAGTGTGAATGTATTTAATGACACTCAACTGTACACTTAAAATGGTTAAAAGGGCACCATACATATATATCTCGTGGCTCTCTCTCGCTCTCTCTCTCTCGCTTTTTCTATATATATGAGAGAGAGAGAGAGACAGAGTGAGCGAGAGAGAGCCATGATTTAAAAAGAAACCTCCAATAGCTTTTCACCTCACTCAGAGTAAAATCCAGAACCATCAAGATCCTTCCCGAGCTGCCCCGTTGGCTCTCTGACCTCAGCTCCTGACACCTTCCCCCTCCCACCACCCCCTCCAGCCCACTCATCGCTTTCTGTTCTTGGACCCTCTAGACAAGCTGCTCTGGTACCTTCCACTGGCCACAAAACCCAGTCCATAGCTGCTCTGGGAGTGCTCGACCATTTTGGGGGCCCCAGTTGTTCCGCTGGTGAAGTAGATAGCCAGTGGGTCTCGACTCTTTGTCCTCACGCAGTTGTGCTCTGTAGATGCCTCCCTGTAAAAGGTAAAAAATCTCGGTGGCACTACCATAGTAAAAATAGTAGCACCTATAACATGTATAACAACAATATGACTACCATTTCATAAATACCATGTGTGAGGTGCAGTGCTGAGAGCTCTGGCTTGGGTCATCTGCAACCGCCTCATGGGGTAGGTACTATCATTGTAAGCCTTTTGCAGACAAGGAAACTGAGGCTCAAAATGGTTAAATAACTCACTCAAAAGAGCCCATGCTTTTTTACGAAGGCATGAGGACTTTCTGGTAGAACACACCCATGTCCATGTCTATAATTCTGCACATTTAGGCACAGTTTCCACCCTACCCCAGCTTTTAATAATTTAGAACTGTTTTCTAAAGGTTTCCCCCAATATGGGGTTTTGAGATCTAGGTAATTCCCAAAGTTCTGTGATCTGGATAATCAGCTAATCCACTGGCTTTCAACCCTGGGTGTACCTTGAAGTTCTCCAGTGCATTTTTGGAAGAAACTTGCCTGTACCCACTTTGAATAAAATAAAATCAGAATCTTTGATGTTTTCTTAAATGCTTCTCAGGTAATTCTAATAATAGCCAAAATTGAGAACCACTGATCTAGGCCCACTGACAGCTCATCAAAATCTTATGGGCTGATTTTTTTTTTTTTTTTTTTTTTAAGAGACGGAGTTTTGCTCTTGTTGCCCAGGCTGGAGTGTAATGGCGTGATCTTGGCTCACCACAACCTCCACCTCCTGAGTTCCAGAGATCCCCTGCCTCAGCCTCGCGAGTAGCTGGGATTACAGGCATGTGCCACCATGCCTGGCAAATTTTGTATTTTTTAGTAGAGACAGGGTTTCTCCATGTTGGTCAGGCTGGTCTTGAACTCCTGACCTCAGGTGATCTGCCCGCCTGAGCCTCCCAAAGTGCTGGGATTACAGGCGTGAGCCACTGCACCCAACCCTATGGGCTGATTTTTGAAAACAGATCCCCAGGGCTCTTGCTCAGCTATGTCTGGTTAAGTAGGTCAGATGTGAGGCCTTGTCATCTATATGCAAAACAGCACCCAGGTGAATCTGATGCAGCCAGTCTGTGGGGCGAGTGTTTGTGACTCAATGGTTCAGGCACCTGAGAGGCCCCTTTTGGGTTCTGGCTTCCAATCAGGACAAAGTCCCAAATTCTCAGATGGGCTTCCACCAGGTCCTTGCTCCAAGGCAAATGTAGTCTTGGCTCTGCCCAATCCTGACTTGACTACTTTTTAGAACCTCGGGCAAGTAACTTTAGTTTTCCAAGTCTCAGTTTCCTCATCTGTAAAACTGGGTTACAGTGTACATTCTAATGTCCGTTTCAGGGATTAATTAAGATGATGTCGTATCCATTATGGTGTTCTGAACACCAAACACAATGCTTGTCCCAAAATAGATGTTCATTAATTATTTGCTACATGAATGAATGAAGGTGAAGGCTTACGTAGCACAGTATCGAGCAATACGCTAAGTGCCCAATACATGGCCACTAATTTATTATTAATTGACCACCTGCTATGTACTAAATGCCCCATATAGGTTATTTCATATACTCTGGATTGTAGCTCTAATAACTACCACCACCATTGTAGAAGCATGAAGCACAAAAAAGTTGCTGACAAATCCAGCACTGACTGAATGAGTGACCTTGAACATTGAGATAGTGACCAGGATTATGGTCAGATGAGTCTGGCCATAATCAGATGAGAGTTCCTGTCTGATTCACTCTCTATGTGTGAAATCAGCAAAGATTTCATCTTTTGTTGCTTAAAGGGGAAATGACTTCATTTTTCTGCTGTTCTCCTGGGGAGCCCCAATTCACCGGAGGAGTTCCCTGAAGTTCAACCAGCCTGGCCGACTGCTCTCTGACACCAGCAGCTTGGTCTGGAGGGAGGGGCACTCAGCACTGATGGCATCCACCCTTGGAGCTATGGAGTCACTGGTGATAATGGACTTGGCCCTGGATGCCTGCAGCCGGTACTTGAGGTCCTTCTCCATCAGCTGAGTGACACCCGGAATCATGACAGACCCTGGCATAAAACAGAAGGGGATGTTGACTGGATAGCAGGGGAGGACTTGGGTATAGAGGTAAGAGATGAGGACAGGAAGGGGCTGGGGAGGGTTAGAATGCCTGAGCTAGAAGAGGTAATAATAATAACAATGAAATCCAAAATATTTATGAAGCATTTACATGTGCTAAGAACTTTTCTTTCTCCCTTTTTCTTTCTTTCCTTCCTTCCTTCCTTCCTTCCTTCCTTCCTTCCTTCCTTCCTTCCTTCCTTCTCCCTCCCTCCCTCCTTCCTCCCTCCCTCCT
Source organism: Cacajao melanocephalus (assembly GCA_963573385.1). Lineage (NCBI taxonomy): Eukaryota > Metazoa > Chordata > Mammalia > Primates > Pitheciidae > Cacajao > Cacajao melanocephalus. The sequence goes on along the minus strand of CAUYLG010007063.1, from coordinate 212,350 downwards.
CCCTCTCTCTGTCTCCTTTCCCTTCCTTCCCTCCCTTCCCTCCCTCCCTCCCACCCCTCCCTCCCTCCCTCCCTCCCTCCCTCCCTTCCTTCCTTCCTTCCTTCCTTCCTTCCTTCCTTCCTTCCTTCCTTCCTTCTTTCCAGTGTCTCACTCTGTCACCCAGGCTGGAGCAGAGTGCCGTGATCATGGCTCACTGCAGCCTTGACCTCCCAGGCTCAAGCAATTCTCCTGCCTCAGCCTCCTGAGCCTCAGTAGCTAGGACTGCAGGTGTGCGTCACCATGCCCAGGTAATTTTTAAATTATTTTATAAAGACAGGGTTTCCCCATGTTGTCCAGGCTGTTCTCCAGCTCCTGGGCTCAAACAATCTACCTGACTCAGCCTCTCAAAATGCTGAGATTACAGACATAAGCCACTGCCCCCAGCTACATGCATTATTTCAGTTGATTCTCACAACCCCAAGAAGTAGATCCAATTATTATGCCCATCTTATAAAATTAACATTTTAAGACTTACAACTTTATGCCTTAAATCAATTAAATAACGTGACCAAGATAACATAACTAATATGTTTAGAGCTGGCATTGTGAAGCCAGGCAGTGGTGAACCTAAGTGTCTAAGATCTTGACCATGGTATTATATTGCCTTAGAGATCACCTACTGCAATCATTTTCCATGCCTTTTAAGCAAAATGCTACAATGAATCCTAGTCATCATGTGGGTGTGTGTTGCTTGTGGCAATAAGGAGGTGTAGCAGGTGGGGGCTCCAGGACCCCCACAACCAAAGCCACTCTGATGGTAGCTGAGTCCAATCTCCTCTTAAAAAAAAGAAGAGTGAGGAAGCAGAAATCAGGGACAAATTTTGACAAATTAAAATTTTAATCGGATACTTGAAAACCACTTCATTGACTCAGAATGCAGATTATAAACATTCTATTGAGCACAATACTCTCACTTCACAGATGAGAAAAAAGAGATACTAAAAGAATCAGTGATCCCATCACAGCCAGATGGTGAGGACAAAAGACAAAAAAGAACCCATCTCAAACAGCGTAGCAGGCACGTGTCACCACGTCCGGCTAATTTTTTGTATTTTAGTAGAGATGGGGTTTCACCACGTTGGCCAGGATGGTCTCTGTCTCCTGACTTTGTGATCTGCCCGCCTCAGTCTCCCAAAGTGCTGGGATTACAGGCCTGAGCCACTGTGCCAGGCCTATTTTGTTTTTTTCTAGATGTCTGTTCCAACCAGAGTTGTGGTTTTGGTGCTTTAGAGGCTGAGTTTGAGTTTGAGGCTGGAACAGATGGATAGTCAGGGCTGTCAGCGAGAGAAAGCAGTCAGACCCCACAGACGGAAGTGAAGTGACAAGTGTGTATCAGAACAGGGTCATTCGAGAATGTAAGGGCATCTAACCTGAATATCTTCTAAAACATCAGACTGAATGCTAGACTTGGCATGGCAACATGGGACATGGCTTTGAGTTATTTAGTCATTAAAAGAATAATTGAGCCTATGTAATTGGAGGAACTTGGGAAATTTAGGTAACATGGAAAAAATACTACAAAGGGACATTTTGATCATGGAAATTGTTTGACATGGGGCCTGGCACACAGCAGGTACCCAAGTAAAGCATAGGGACTTCTTGCACCTTGGCCCTCATTTAACAATAGTCATGGCAGAATGTGGATAACTCTTCAAACCTGTGTGCCTATTTCATTTCCTTAGAGCTGAATATGCTATAATGGTGCTTACTTTTATATATTGTGCAAAAATATATGAAAATAAAATGTAAGTTTCTGCCTCTTTTTTGACAGTCCATCCACAAAATGGTTGTGTCATGCTTGTTCATGTAGAAAGGTTAGATCCCTGATGTGAACTTGTACTGCACTGTTTTGCAAACATTATTTGTGAAAACACTTGTCTTTCAAGTAGATTGCTCTATGGGCAATCTGAAAGGGAGTAGACAACATTCTAAGTGGTCAAAAGTTGCTGGGTGATGGAGAAGCCATCTCTCCACTTTAAGTAGTTGTCTCATTTTGAAATCAGCCTAAAATTGCTTGCCTTCTGAATAAGTGCATGACTACTTACTCATTCAGCATCAGCAGAGGCTTGCTAGGCTCACTGTGGCCTCTTGCCTCCTCTGTTTCTCTGCTGAAGGAACCACTCTAATAAGATAATGTTTCACTGCCCTGGACATTCATGACAACAAGAGGACCTGTCCACCCAACCTCCTGCAAGGGATAATATCACTGGTTCTTTTATTTCATCTTTATCTTCCTTCCTTTGGGAGCTGGATGTTGCTGTGATACTGAGAGTCATAAAGTCTAAGAGTGAAACTAACATACATTGGTTATAAAAGACCCTCATCTATAACTGCATTGTTCAGGTAAAATTCTAGCAACTAAAGCAAGGCTCCCAAACCACAACGAGCAGAAGATATACTTGGTTTGTCTCAGTCAGGACTTGTTAAAATGATAGATGCCAACATTAAAAAACTGGAGGATTTTTCATAAAAATCCGGAGTTTTCTGTTACAAATCAGAAGTTCTGATAACACTGGTACTCATTCTCTCATGGCAACATTTGATTGGAGTTGAGAAGTAGCAACCCCATTTGATAAAGCATGTGATCTCCAGTTTGCTGCAATCCTCACCACTCCCTGCTGCCTTGCACTGGCCTGCTTTTATAATTACATCACTGTCTGACCCCCTACTATACAATCAAGTCTGTGATTGTTGGGCAAATAGTAAGTAAACACAGCTCCACATAGAGTTTATTTTTGCTCCATCTTCAAGACCCTGTAGACACTGCAAAGCTCTGGCGGATTGTGTCTGTCCCCCAACTGAAATTCCCAGCCCTGCTTACTGACCTGTCCGCATACAAGCCACGCTGACCAGCCACCACTCCGGGATCCTTGGGAGTACCAGCATCATTCTATCCCCAGGCTGCAGGCCGCATGCATCCCCTAGCACATTGGCCGCCTTCCTGGACTGCTTCCCCAGCTCCTCGAAGCTCCACTTGATCTCTGCTCCTGTGCCACTGACCCACCAGAAGGCAGGATTTGGGGGGCGGTGTCCAGCCTAGATGGTGGTACAGGCAGAAAAAAAAAAAGATGCAATTCATTAAGAATTTTTGTTTTCTTGTTGTTTTTGAATGTTTTATAATAGTTAATATAAAAATTCACAGGGTTCAAAAAGCAAAGCAATATGGAAAGATATGCATTGAAAAGGCTTGCTCCTCTCCTTGTACTTATCTGCCGGTTCTCCTCTTCCTCTGCCTCAGTGAGTAAACAATTTTATTACTTTTTTGCATATCCTTCCAGAGTTTCTTTAGGCAAACACAAGCATATGTATTTTTTCTACTATCTTTTTAATGCAAAAGGTAGCACATGATTTGCACTGTTTTCTGTTTTTCCCTTTTTTATTGAAATGTAATTCAGGTATCATAAAAATCACCATTTTAAAGTGTACAACTCACCGGTTCTTAGTATATTCACAAGGTTGTGTAACCATCACCATTCTCTAATTCCAGAACATTTTTATTGCCCCAAAAAGACACTGTACAAATTAGCAGTCCCTCCCCTTTCCCTTCTCCTCTAGCTCCTTGGCTACCAGTTATCTGCTTTCTGTCTCTATGGATTTACATCTTCTAGATATTTCATATGAATGCAATCATACAATATGTAGTTTTATGTCTGGTTTCTTTCACTTTGTACAATGCTTTCAAGATTTATCTGCATCACAGCATGAATTAGTTTTGCATTCTTTTGATGGCTGAATAATATTTCACTGTATGGATAGACCACATTTTGTTTATCCATTCATCAGTTGATAGACGTCGGGGTTGGTGCCACTTTTTGGCTATTATAGATAACATTGCTATGAGAATTTATGTTCAAGTTTTTGTGTGAGCATATGTTTTCTATTGTCTTGTATACATACTTAGTAGTAAAATTCCTGGGCCAGTATTATAATAACTCTATGTTAACTTTTGGAGGGAGTGCCAGACAGTTTCCCACAGCACTGCACCATTTGATATTTCCATCCAGCCATGTCAGAGGGTTCTAATTCTCTGTACCCTCTCCAACACTTGTCATTGTACCTTTTGTTGGTTTTTGTTTTTTCGGTTTTAGCCACGCCGCTGGTTATGACGTGGTATCTCCTTGTGGCTGGGATTTGCATTTCCCCAGTGAATAAAGATGTTAAGCATCTGTTCATGTGTCTGTTGGGCGTTTGTTTACATTCTTTAAAGAACTGTCTATTCAGATTCTTAGCCCATATTTTAATTGGGTTATTTGTCTTTTAACTGTTGCGTTCGAGTTCTTTATGTATGGTAGATACTAGACCCTTACTCAGTATATGATTTGCAAATATTTTCTCCTATTCTGTGAGCTGTCCTTTTTTTTTGAGAAAGAGTCCCCACTCTGTTGCCCAGGCTGGAGTGCAGTGGCATGATCTTGGCTCACTGCAACCTTCGCCTTCCTGGGTTCAAGCAATTCTGTCTCAGCCTCCCGAGTTGCTGAGACTATAGGTGCATGCCACCATGCCTGTCTAATTTTTTTTTGTATTTTTAGTAGAGACGGGGTTTCACCATATTGGTCAGGCTGGTCTCAAACTTCTGGCCTCAGGTAATCCACCCACCTTGGACTCCCAACGTGCTGTGATTACAGGGTGAGCCACCGCTCCTGGACTGTCTTTTAATGTTGATAAATATTAATTTTCATGAAGTCCAATTAATCTATTATTTCTTTTGCTGCTTTTGCTTTAGAAACCATTGCCTAATTAGAGGTCACAAAGATATACTCCCATGTTTTCTTCTAAAAATCTTCTTTTACTTTTTGTTTCTTCCTTTAGGTCTTTGATATATTTTGAGTTAATTTTTATATTTAGTGTCAGGTAGGAGACTCAATAAATTCTTTTGCGTGTGAACATCCAGTTGTGCCAGCATCATTAGTTGGAAAGACAATTATTTCACCTATTTAATTGTCTTGATATTTTTGTTGAAAATCAGGGAGGGGAGCACTACACACTGGGGTCTGTTGGGGGGAAATAGGGGAGGGACAGCGGGAGGTGGGGAGTTGGGGAGAGATAGCATGGGGAGAAATGCCAGATATAGGTGAAGGGAAGGAAGGCAGCAAATCACACTGCCACGTGTGTACCTATTCAACAATCTTGCATGTTCTTCACATGTACCCCAAAACCTAAAATGCAATAAAAAAAAAAAAGAAAATCAATTTATCGTAGATTTGTGGATTTATTTATGGACTCTGAATTCTCACCTATTTCTCCAAGTCTATCCTAATGCCAGTGCCACACTCTCTTGGTTACTGTAATTTTGCAGTAGACTGTAGACTTGAAATAGAAAAGTGTGAGTCTTTTTTGTTTTTTATTTATTTTGTTTCGTTTTTTTCAAGATTGTTTTGGTCCCTATGGGTCTCTTGCATTTCCATAGAAGTTTTTGAATCAGATTGTCTATTTCTGTAAACAAGTCTCCTAGGATTTTGATAAAGTTAACATAAAATGTGCAGATCAATTTGGAGTACATTTTCATCTTAACAGTATTAACTCTTCTAATCCATGAGCATGGGATGTATTTCGATTTGTTTATGTCTTTCCCTTCCCAGTTTATTTCAGCAGTGGTTTGCCATTTTCCATGTACAAGCCTTATAGTTCTTTGGTTAAATTTATTTGTATGTATTTCATTCTTTTTGACGCTTGTTAGTAAATCAAATTATTTGTTAACTCCATTTTTTATTGCTCCTTATAATAAAAAAACACACAGCCTTACTTAGATGTGTTGATTTTTAGATTTCTAGGAATACAATGAAATTTTTTAAGGCTCCCATAGACATTATCTTCTCCAGCTTTTCTTTTTTCACTCTTTGGTGAGTGTGTTGTTTGTCCCTACTGTTATCCATCACCATAGGCAACAATGAAGCTAAAACATTTGCCTGTGATTGTTTGGGACAAAAACTCCTACAGAAAAGGATTTTCTCATTGGTTAATCTTCAAGTTGGTTCAAATACAGTTTTACAAGTAGGGTCTTCCAAAGAACCAATGGGCAGCTCAAATAAAAACAATTCTTCATAAGTGAAGCTTTGAAAAAACTCCAGCTCCATTCTGGCCCCTCTGATGGGTGTCATGATGCACCAGAAACTGGGGCTGTTATTTTTTCAAGGCTACCACATAGCTGGAAAGTCCTTATTCTACCATTTGTTCCTGACCTAATCCTGCTTGTTTATTTTTATTATTAGGAGAAGTCTTCTAAGGATGTCCCTAGTATGGCAAAAAGAGCTCAGATTTTTGTAGGCCATCAGGAATGGATCATCCTGGCTTCATCTCTTACATGCACTTTTCATTTAATTCTCACTATAAATCTGAGTAGCATATGGAATGACTGCCATTTTGCAGTTGAGGAAGCTGAGATCTAAAGAACTTAGGGCAAGGTCACACTTCAAGCACATGGATGAACCATGTCTATCTGACTGCAAAGCCTGTTTTTAAGTCTCAGTCATCCTCATACCTCCTTGATAAATTTCACTATATCTGTTGACATTTAATTTTACTGTAGCTACTAACAATGTCATTTACTTCATATTTTTCTTTAAACAACCTCATCTTAAAATTAACATGAATACAATTCTTTGAATTAAATTTTATATTTCCCTATTATAAATAGTTAGTATAATGTAACACAAATAAAAGGTAACCATGAAATGTAGAGAGATACCCAGCAAACACAGACAGAAGGGAAAATAAAGAAGAAAGCAGATGCATGGAGACACACAAAGAAATCAGGATTATCATATTTAATTGTATGTATCTGTTATGATCTACAAAAAGCTTTGAGCCTGAGCCCTATTGTTTCCTTATTTTACTTTATTTTTTGAGATGGAGTCTCACTCTGTTGCCTAGGCTGGAGTGCAGAATAGAATGTGAAATAGAATCTAAAATAGAATGTGAGCCACCTGTGCAATTTACCTCTGAGCTTACTGCAACCTCTGCCTCCCGATTTCAAGTGATTCTTGTGCCTCAGCCTCCCAAGTAGCTGGGACTACAGGTGCGTGCCACCAGGCCTGGCTTTTTTTTCCGTATTTTTGGTAGAGACAGAGTTTCACCATTTGGCCGGCTGGTCTTGAACTCCTGACCTCAGGTGATACGCTCACCTCGGCATCCCAAAGTGCTGGGATTACAGGCGTGAGTCACCACACCCAGCCTTCTTTCAACGAACTTACATGACAGTGAGAGAGAGACATCAAAGATAGAGTAGCAGCAAAACAAAACTTCCTCCTTCACTTGATGAATTACCTGAAGGGAATCGGAAGGGACATAACTGTCTCACTGTGTGATTTGGGCTCAAGGATACAGGACACTTCAAAGAAGAAACAAGCATGTCTAAGGCTCACAACACTGACTCAGAATTTTTTTCCCTAACTCTTAAATGCTAACACTTTACATTTTCGAACTAGCAAAATTCCCAGGTCCAGATTTCCTCATCAACATGTCTTGGAGCCTTGAGTCTCATTGGGGCACCTGAGGACAGCCTCAGATACCCCAGATGGACTCTAGGACAGAGCAGGCTTCACCTCTTCCAGCCGACTCCACACATCTAGCACATCATGGGCAAAGTTGAAGTACTCAGGCACCGGCTGCCTTCCCAGGCTGATGGCTTCCCAGGTGGCCACGATCTTCTGAGGAACAGGTAGTGGTGCCAGCTGCCCACGAGACCCACAGAATCCCCGGGAGCTCTTCAGTGCCTGGAGGACCAGGCATCTCAGCCATGGTCTCATGCGGTCGCCTCCTGTCTGCCGCCAAAGAGAGGAGAGAGGGCATTGTTATAAATTCTGGGCTTTGGGGACAATGCTGAGGTTAGGAGAAACCTGTGGTCAGTGCTAACAGTGACTGTGGTGCCTATTGACTTGTAGAACAAATGCTCCACCTTCAGTCTCAGTTCTGCTGTGTGATGGTCATTTCTCCCCTCTGACCCTGAGGTCCATCCTTTTGACCTCTCACTGACTGTGGGTCTCTGGGTCTGAGGTCAGAACTCAGAGCCCACTTCTCAAGGCTCAGTACTTCAAAGGGAATCCCTCAAAAAGCCTTTGGCCAATCCTGAACAGACCTTACAAAGCTGAAGACAGCTTTAGAGTAGCACTGTCCAATAGAAATAGAATGTGGCCGGGTGTGGTGGCTCATGCCTGTAATCCCAGCACTTTGGGAGGCCGAGGCAAGTAGATCACAAGGCCAAGAGATCGAGACCATCCTGGCCAACATGGTGAAACCCCGTCTCTACTAAAAATACAAAAATTAGCTAGGCATGGTGGTGCATGCCTGTAGTCCCAGCTACTTGGGAGGCTGAGGCAGGAGAATCGCTGGAACCTGGGAAGTGGAGGTTGCAGTGAGCTAAGATCGCACCACTGCACTCCAGCCTGGTAACAAAGCAAGACTCTGTCTCAAAAAAAAAAAAAAAAAAAAGAATGTGAACCACCTGTGCAATTTACAATGTTCTGGTACTTCTTAACAGTACTTTTCTTAATAGAAAAGCAGAAACAGGTGAGATTAACTATAATAACACATATTATTTAACCAGATAGAGCCAAAGTATGATCATTTCAATGCATAGTCAACAGAAGAATACATTGTTAAAGAGATATTTTACATAATTTTATTTACTTTTTTTTTTGGTACTACATCCTTAAAATCTGATATAGATTTTACCCTTACAAGCACATCTCAATTTGAACTAGCCATACTTCAAGTTCTAAAAAGCCACAAGTGGCTGCTGTATGGCATGATGTGCTTTTAGTGTCTTTTTTTTATTTAATTTTATTATTTTTAAAATTTTCATTATTGTTATTTTTGAGACAGAGTCTCACTCTGTTGCCCAGGCTAGCGTACAGTGGTGCCATCAAAGGTCACTGCAGCCTCGAACTCCTAGGCTCAAGCAGGCCTTCCACCCCAGCCTTACTAGTAGCTGGGACTACAGGTACTAGCCATCACGTATGGCTAACTTTTAAAAAGTATTTTGTAGAAACAGGATCTCACTCTGTTGCCCAGGCAGTACTTGAACTCCTGGCCTCAAGCGATCCTCCCAACTTGGCCTCCCAAGTGCTGGGATTACAGATGTGAGCCACTGTGCCCAGGCCAGTTTTGATGTCTTGCTACTCAAAGTGTGATCTTGGGACCAGCAGATGGGGCCCCACTCTACACTTGAAGAATTAGAATCTGCAAGTTAACAGGATCTTCAGATGAGTCATATGCACATTAAAGTTTGAGAGGCACTGGCCTGGGAGCTGCCTGTGTCCTGTTTCAGTTTCCTTGCATTAGTAATAATAATAACAAAATATGGTAATAACAACCAACAATAAAAACATTGTATAACAAGAAAAACCTAACAGCTACAGTCTATTGAAGGCCTACCGTGTAGCAAGCAATTTAAAAGTGCTCATAGGCATTATTTCATTAAATCTCTATAACAACTCTATGCTGTAAATGTTATTTTCTCCATTTACAGATAAAGAAAGTGAGGCTTACAAGGAAAAAGTGACTTTCAGTTTTCACCTCCCGGAAAATCACAGGTTTCAGTTTGTGCAGTGGCCACCAGGCCTAGGCCTGCAGCCAGAGAGACTTCCTTTCTCTGACTTACCTCTCTCACCCCTCGCCTTTCCTGAACTCTGCCCAAGCCTCTTCCTCAGTCTCCCACCCCTGGATTCCTCAGGCAACTTGACAGCTGATAATTTAGAATGCCCAGGCCTCCTTCCCATTCCCCAACACCATTTCAGACACTGCTTCCTGGTTTAATCAGCAAAGGCCTGAGAAGCAGCTGACACCTTTGGCTGAAAAATTTCTTTCCAAATTACCTTGTTCTTGAACCAAAGTAATGCAAAAGGCCTCTGTTTTCTGCTTCAGTTGAGCGGAGCAGGCCTGAAAGCCTGTAAACACTTTGCTTCCTCAGAAAACAAGTTGCTGACTCAGCCTCCCACAGTGAACTTCAGCCCCAAATTCCTCTAAGAGAAGGCGGAGCCAAAAGCCAGCAGCTGACACAGTGGCTTCAGCTGGGCAGAGTGCATTGAGCCAGTGAGAGTGGCCCCCTGCCAAGTTTTCTCAGTACTCACAGTGTCTGGAAGATCAGAACTCAATTGTCGTGCCTGCTGGCTGTACCCAAACTGGTGGATGTATTCCCTAATAATTCAATTCACCATCTAATCAGGAAAAGCAATAGGAAGTTTATCAGGTTTTAACAGGACAGGTGCAATAGTGATAATAATGTAAGTCAGACTGTTTCTTTTCTGCTTAGAACCCTCCAGTAGATACAGAGAGAACAGAGGACTGGTTCCAGGCAATGGCTCTAAGGCATCCTTTGAAGTCATAGAATTGTTCTCAATTTGGATTGTGGTCATGACTGCACAACTCTGTAAATTTACTACAAAAAATAGTTAATAATATAGTAATATTATAAATAAATACTATAAATAAATAATAGTTTAAAAATAGTTAATAATAATTGTACACTGCCAAAAGTTTTTTGGGTTTTTGTTTGTTTGTTTGCCTGTTTTTTGAGACAGGCTCTCATTCTGTCACCCAGGGTTGGAGTGCAATGACGCAATCTTGACTCACTGCAACTTCCACCTCCTGAGTTCAAGCTATCTTCCCACCTCAGCTTCCCAGGTAGCTGGGACTACAGACATACACCACCACACCAGGCTAATTTTTGTATTTTTTGGTAGAGATGGGGTTTCAACAACATGTTGGCCAGGTTGGTCTCGAACTCCTGACCTCAAGTGATCTGCCCACTTTGACCTACCAAAATCCTGGGATTACAGGTGTGAGCCACTGCACCTGTCTGCAGCTCCCTATCTCACTCACAGTCAAAGCCGAAGTCCTAACAATTACTTACAAGCTCCCACAGGAATTCCTGAGAGCTTTTCTCCTCTAACCTCCTGGCTCACTCTGCTCCAGCCGTACTGGTCTTTTGCTTGTTTGTTCTCTGAAGTTCTTTTTAAATTATTTTTAATTTTTGTGGGTACATAGTAGATATATACATTTATGGGTTACATGAGATATTCTGATACAGGCATGCAATGCATTAGAATCACATAAGGGTAAAGGGGTATCCATCACCTCAAGCCTTTATCCTTTGTATTAGAAACAATCCAATTATACTATTGTAGTTATTTTAAGTGTACAGTTAAATTATTTTTGATGATACCCATCCTATTATGCTAGAAAATACTAGGCCTTGTTCATTCCTTTTAACTACTTTTTTGTACCCATTAACCATCCCCACTTCTCCTCAAACTCCCTGCAACACTTCCTAGCCTCTGGCAACCATCCTTCTACTATCTCTATGAGTTCAATTGTTTTACCGTTTAGCTCCCACAAGTAAGAGAGAGCACGCAATGTTAGTCTTTCTGTGCTTGGCTTTTTTCACTTACTATAATGACTTCCGGTTCCATCCATGTTGTTGCAAATGACGGGATTAAGGGTGTCCTACAGAGAGGATGCTGAGCCATTAACTGCCTATCTTTGCAGTGATTCCAACATCACACTGAATGTTTATCCATCACTGTGTGTTGTTCCCCCGTGACTCTGTCTTATTTCTTGGCCAGGCTAGTTTGGCCCATTTCCATGTAAGCAGCTTCTCTCCCTTGCCACCAAGCTTAGCAAAAGGGAACAATCTTTTGGGCCCTCAATGTCCACTTGCTCAGCGTTCAGTCCTCTACTGTGACCCAAGACACAACCTCATCTCTGAATCTCTAGCCAGATCTAAAGATGCAATCTCTATTCTTCAGAGGGGTGAATGGACTGATGATGGACATTATCTATTTTTCCAGCAGTCTAATCTCAGCATCACAACTCTTTATCAGTACTTTTTTTTAAAGAATATATAATCATAAGATATGGCAAATATTTCATAAATGTTCAGTGAAATAACTGGATACACTTGATATACAACATAATCACAATTTTATTTTTTAAAAGTATATATTAATCCCATACATAACAAAATATGAATATTTTCTCTAAGATGATGTACAATTTTGATAAACTCAGTTTTTCTGTATGTTCTATGTTTTATAAATTAAATCCTGTTCTTTTCTAATCAGAAAGAAATTAATGTTATTTTATAAAAAGAAGCTTTAAGCCAAACACAGTGGCTCATGTCTGTAATCTCAGCACTTTGGGAGGCCAAGGTGGGTGGATCACCTGAGGTCAGGTGTTTGAGACCAGCTTGGCCAACGTGCTGAAACCCCATCTCTACTAAAAATACAAAAATTAGCCAGGTGTGGTGGCATGCGCCTATAATCCTAGCTACTTGAGAGGCTGAGGCAGGAGAATTGCTTGAACTCAGGAGACAGAGGTTGCAGTGAGCCAAGATCATGCCACTGCACTCCAGCCTGGGCAAGAGAGCAAGACTCCGTCTCAAAAAAAAAATGAAGCTGTAATGGTAAATGAGTATCATCGTGAAAGTATCTACGTTATGTCAAGAAACAACTAACTGCAAGAGTGAAGGAAAATGGATGTAGGCTATTTGGAATAATAAGCCAAGTGTTTTAGTTTGTGACTAAAAGTTGACAAATGTGAAAGATGTCAAAATAATATATGCCAGAGTAGATTGTTGATTTGGACATGGGGGAAAATAAGAGTCAAACATACCTCAGGAATTATTTGCAAACACAGCATCCAGAAAAGGAATAATTGGCCAGAAAAGTTGAAAGGGACATGATGAGTTCAAATTCAGACATTCAGGTATTCAATGAGTGTAGTTCAACCAAGAAGAGCTTTTCCAAAAGGCAGATGGAAAACAGTCTTAATAATAAATGCAATCACTTGATCAAATCCAGGGGAGTAAATGAGGGAGTAACTTACAAAGGGGAATATTTGAACTCATGCATTTAAACAAGCCAACAAAAGTATAGAAGTTAAGTATGGAAAGTGAAGAGCAGAACCAGTTATAGTAGCTCACGCCTGTAATCCCAGCACTTTGGGAAGCCTAGGCAGGTGGATCATTTGAGGTCAGGCGTTTGAGACCAACTTTGCTAACATGGTGAAACCCTGTCTCTACTAAAAATACAAAAATTAGCTGGTGTCGTGGCACACACGTGTACTCCCAGCTACTTAGGAGGCTGAGGCAGGAGAATCGCTTGAACCCTGAAGGTGAAGGCTATAATGAGTGGAGATCAAGCCACTACACTGTAAAATAAAAAAAAAAAAAAAAAAAAAAGAAAGAAAAGAGAAGAGCAAAGTGCTATGACTAAAACCCACAGATGTTAAAATTTAGTTAAATGAATGTGAATCATCTTCATCAGTATTTAATAAGAGTTGGGCAGCAGATAGCCAAAGGCTGCAAACTCTGATAATAATAATGATGATGATAATCTCAGCAACCTTTTCTTTACTCATTTGACAAGTATTTATTGAGCACCTGTCACCTGGTAAGCAAAGTAAATTATGTGGAATTTAGGAGATAATTAATGCTATGAAGAAATATAAAACCTGGAAGGATGGTGAGTGTTGGAAACAAATGCTCAGTGCCGCAAAGAAAAATTAGCACTGAGACAAAGGATCTTTCAGCAACACAGTTTTTACTTCCTGGACTGCAAGAAGGGTACTCTTGCTAGCCATCTTGCCACAAGAGTACAATAAACAAAGGAAAACACAAACATTTATTTCTTGCACATTTGGGGTTGTCCTTGCTACTGTGTCTGACCTCCTTTGGCTGGAGCCAGACCTCACAATAAACTAAAACCTGATTGGGTCACAACTTAAAACATTTCTAAACAGGTAAAAGCAATAGAGAGCTGGGACGTGCCTGTGGGCACATCCAGCACAGATATCTTGGTTAAAGTACAAGGACACAGAATATACTACGTGCCTGTAAGCATGGCATGATTAACAGCTACATAGGATAGGGCTTAACAAAGTTATTAGCACACTTATTCTTTAAGAAGAAAGAAAACTTTAAAAAGGAACTTTTCTACTTCCCACAATGAAGAATGCCTGAGGGGGAATGGGGCACTTAAAAGTTTAAACAAATTGGCCAGGAAAGGCCCAACTGTGGAAGTGACACTGGGGCAAAGGCTGGAACGAGCTAAAAGGGTGAACCCTGAGTCTACCTGGGTGAAGAGCCTACCTAGCAGAGGAAACCACAAGGGCAAAGGCCCTGACATTGTATTAGAGGACTGGCAGGGACACCAGTGTGGCTGGAGCAGGGTGATTGGAGATCTTTCTCCCCTAGTGGTGATGAGTGAAGGGGCTACTGCCTTCTAGGTCCTGAGCTGCTCATTTTGCATAAATCATCTTGTTAAACCCTTACAACACCCCGATGAGTTAGATGCCATGTTACAGGAGTGGAAACTAAACCTCAGAAAGAGTAAGTGACATTCTCAAGGCCATACAGCTGTTGAAGACAGAGCTGGGATTCAAACTCCAATCTGTGGGCACTGAGTTCAAAGCCCTCCTGGGCCATACCCGGCACCTCACAGTGAGTTTTGCTTCAAGTGAACTCAGCAAGGGCTGCCAGGCAGGGCCCCCTCTTACTCAACAATGGCCCATTCTTCTCCAGGGTCACCCCTAGTCCTCTAGAACCCCATAACTCAGAACATTCCTTCAGAGGCTGCTGTGGCCTCTATGTGCCCAGGAAGGGACTTCATTTCTGCCTGTGGATTTCTTTAGAATGCCCAGCCGTCTACGGGTCCTGCTCTGATCACAAGGAGAAGTCAGGAGCCTGCTCTTCAGGGCTGCAGAGTTTGTGGCCCCACCCCCAGCACAGCCCCAGCTAGGCCCCAGTAACCCTGAGAGTGGCCTTGGCTTCCTGCAGGTATGATCTTCAGTGAAAATGGGAAATCTGACTGATGGGCCCTGCCTTGGGAGCTTTTTCTCTGCCAGGTGTCACCAGTTTAAGTGTGGGTTTTGGTATAGATGGCTACACATTAGGAACAACTTGAAGACTTAAAAAAAGTAATAATGCCCAGACTCACTCAAACCCAGACTAATTAAATTAGACCCTATTGGGTTTGAGCTTGAACATCAGTATTTTTTAGTAAACTCCCCAAGAGATTCTAAGCATAGTCATGGTTGAGAAACACTGAAATGAAAAGCCATGGATGGAGTTTGCTGTAAGAGTTAAATGAGGCCATTTGTTGATTCATTCAACAAACTTTCCCTGGGCTCCAAATCTAGTGCAAGCACTGCTCTGGAGGGGAGAAAATAGCTGTGAGCAATGGTATTTACATAAAAAACTTCAAAACAACAACAACAAAATACACTCAGAAATAATAATAGAAAATATGATGTAAACAATGGTGATAATGCAGAGAGTGCTGAAAGACCCTTCCAATGAGCTTGGATTCAAGCTGAGACCCAAAGAACCAGAAAAGGCTGACGATGTGAGGGAAGGTTGCCCCAGGGAGAGGCAACGACCTCGGGTAGGGTGTGCTTGGGAAAGGGAAGAGGCCAGCGTGGCTGCCCAGAGTGCAGGAGGAGAGAGAGGGGAGGGGAGGGCAATAAGGTCAGATGGGTTCCAGAGCGAGTGGGGCCTGGTAGAACACAGAGAACAGTTTGGCTGGTGGGTGGTTTTGTGAATGGATTGTTAAAAAAAAAGAAGCAGGAACTTTTTTTGCACAATATTTAAAAGTGAGCACCTTTTGATATGTGGAATGGTGTGATAGAATTCCTGTGTCAAAAGGAAATCTCTGCCGGGCACGGTGGCTAACGCCTGTAATCTCAGCACTTTGGGAGGCGGAGGTGGGCAGATCACCTGAGGTCAGGAGTTCAAGCCCAGCCTGGCCAACATGGTGAAGCCCCGTCTCCACTAAAAATACAAAAATAAGCTGCACATGGTGGTAGGCGCCTGTAATCCCAGCTACTAGGGAGGCTAAAGCAGGAGAATTGCTTGAACCCAGAAGGCAGAGGTTACAGTGATCCGACATCATGCCTAGGCACTCCAGCCTGGGCGACAAGAGCAAAACTCCGTCTCAAATAATAAAAATAAAGGAAATGTCTGATTTTCGCATGGGGAATGGGTTGAGGTAAAAGCAAAGAGTAGAAGCACAGGTGAGATCAGTGAGGAGGTTACCACACGCTCTGGGTGGGAGACCATGGTGGCTGGGACATGAGGTCTCTCCACGGCATACTGGTGGAGGGAATGCACACAGTTGGTGCTCAATGCAGTATGGCTGGTGACCAGCCCCTTGGTGTTGGCTATTCTCATTAACAAAAGTTTCCCATCACAGCCACTCTCCTCTGAGTAAGGGTTAGAAGCTGATGCTGGAACTGAACTTGGACTTTGTGAGGCTGGGGAGATTGTGCTGGGTGACACAGCAGAGTCACAGTGGGGTCAGGCTAGAGAGGTAGGTGCCAGGAGAACAAAGGGCCAAGGCTGAGAGAATAAAGGGGCGGGCAGGGCAGGCCGGAGTCAGCATGACTGAGAGCGCAGTACCAGGGCTGGACCAGAGTGGGCGCTACCGTCTCTGGGGAGCCCTGGGATGCTGCAGAGCTGAGCCCGGTATTGTGGGAGGATTGGGAAAAAAAACAGGAGCAGGGCAGAGAGAGACTATTTTTCCCACACTCTCAGCAATGCAAATACAATCGTTCACTTCTTTGCTTCCCTTAGACAAATGCCAACTTCTAAATGAAGCTTTCCCATGGTCATCCTATTTAAAATATCGGCTGGGCATGGTGGCTCATGCCTGTAACCCCAGCACCTTGGGAGGCCAAGGTGAATGGATCACCTGAGGTCAGGAGTTCAAGACCAGCCTGGCCAACATGGCAAAATCCTGTCTCTACTAAAAATGCAAGAATTAGCCGGGCATGGTGGTGCACGCCTGTGATCCCAGCTATTCCAGAGGCTGAGGCAGGAGAATTGCTTGAACCCAGGAGGTGCAGGTTGCAGTGAGCTGAGATTGTGCCACTGCACTCCAGCCTGGGCAATAGAGCGCAACACCATCTCAAAAAAAAAAAAAAGAAAAAGAAAAAAAAAAGGAAATATCAACACTCCCCACCGACTCCATCACTTTTGAATCTTCTCTTATCCACCTTTTCTCCTTTGCATTACTATCATCTGACACACCATTGATTCCATCTGTTATCTCACTGTGTTTCCCACTACAAGGATGCAAGGAATATTGTTTGTATCCCTAGCACCTAGAATGGTACTTAACGTGTTTTAAAACTTTAAAAATATTCGGTGAATGAACAAATGAGTGAGTGAGTTAGTGAATGAGTGAAGAGGAGCTGTGGCCGGTTCCCTGGAGCCAGAGGAAAGCCTGGTGGCCAGAGTCTGACCATAGAGGGCTCTCCTTGCCAGCCAGTGGTGCTTGATCTCTGTCCTGTTCCTCCTGAAGCATTGGGAACATATGAGGCTCATGATCCAGCCCACCCAGGTTTGCAGGAAACCTGGCACTTCCCATTGCCCCTTCTTTGTTCAGGAACCCTGGGGGAACACTCTGTGAAAGGCCTGGGAGGGGAGGGCGTGAGGGCACGCCCACCATAGCCCCTCCCACCTGGCTTGTGCTCAGAGGCTCAGCCCTCCACCGTGGCTGAGCTGGGCATGTGGTTCAGCTCTGTACCCTGAAGGTGTCCAGCCAACTCAAGGTCACTGGCCCAGTCTCCTCTGTCCTCCAGCAAGTGCTATCCAGACCTCCCAGAGAGGGTCACACAGCCTTGAATTTCAAGGTTCCTTCTTTGAAGGCCCCTTGGGGCTTTTGCAGATCTGGCCCCCTCCTGCCAGGCAAGGGATTCTGGGCACCGAGGAGGTTTCGCAGAGACCACCAATGGTCAGGCCTAGGATGGTTCTGGATGACCCTCCCTACCTTACGTTCACATCTCAAAGAAGGGGCTATTCAAGTGATTTTCTGTAGAATAAAAACTAACTCTCTAGTACTTTGATGTCTCCAGCTAGGCAAAGAACTCTTAGGTGGCCATTTCTCTCACAAGTGAGTGAATCAATGAACAAATAAACGAACAACTCCATTATTTCTGAGAACAGGGGTTGCACCTAATAGTCATCAGGCTGTACCAGACTCAGTCCGGGCTGATAAGTGGCATGCCACCTGGTGAATCCTGGGACATTGAGATCATTAAGGACTCAAGGCCAGGCTGACAGTAATGAGCCCTTTGGCCAAGACACGGATTTAAATGGTCTGTATCATTCAGCTGACCAGAAAACCAGGTTATCTGCCTGCCCTTCTTCTTTCTCTCCACTTGCCCTTGGTTGGTTTCATTTGATCATGTGCCTGTCAAGCTACAAACTGAATGACAGAATTACCTGGGAGAGGCTTAGGAGACAAAACAATCAATGACAATTCATGGATTTCATTTGGGTCCTGATTTAAACAGACTGAAAATTTATGAGGCCGTCAGGGTAATTCGCACACTGTCTAGATATTTGATGATATGATGACATTATTGTGCATTTCATTAAGTATGATAATAGTGTTGTGGTTATTGTGTTTTTAAAAATCCTTATCTTTTAAACATTTATAATAAAATATGAGTGAAATGATATGATTCCCGGGACTAGCTTCAAAATAATCCAGGGCAGAGTGAAGTCTAGAAATAAAATAACATTGGTCATGATAATAAGTCAAGTTGAGTGATGGGTACCTTGGGGGTACATTATACCAGCTCTTTGTTTTTATACATGTTCAAAATTGCCCAAAGAGAAGTTGAAATAAAACAAAAGAATCATCTGAGGAACTTTTGAAATGTATAAGTATCTAGACCCCATCCTGAGCAATTCTGAATTAATTGGTCTGGAATGAGATTGAGTGTCTATATTATCCTAAAACTCCCTAGAAGATTTTCATGTGTATCCAGGGTTAAAAAGAGCTAATCAAGCTGCAAAAAAAAAAAAAAAAAGCATAATCTGATTCCATTTATGTTTAAAAATATACATTCAGGCCGGGCATGGCGGCTCATGTCTGTAATCTCAGAACTTTGGGAAGCTGAGGTGGGTGGATCACTTGAGGTCAGCAGTTCAAGATCAGCCTGGCCAACATGGGGAAACTCCCTCTCCACTAAAAATACAAAAATTAGCTGGTGTGATGATGGGCTTCTCTAATCCCAGCTACCTGGGAGGATCACTTGAATCTGGGAGGTGGAGTTTGCAGCTTTGAATATATATATATATTCAAAGGTATGTTCATGTAGGTATTTTCAATATCTTTAATGATTCATTCCAAACTGCTAAGAGTCACTTTCTCAACAGTGAGAGAATGGGAGAGATTTTTACTTTCTTCTTGACATTCTTATTGTATTGCTTGAAACTGTTACAAATATGTATTATAGTTATGACTTTTTAAATATTTACACTTGATAAAATTTGTTTAAAAATTAAATAGGGTACACTGCAAAGTAGTGAGGTTCCCTTCACAGGGGCATTCAAGCAGGAGCTGGAGGAGGGTGAAGCAGAGGCATTGTGGGCAGAGGGGTTCCTGGGAGGCTATAATGGGGGATTGGAGCAATTATCTCTGAGATCCAGAGGCTCACTCCAGGACTCTGGAATGAGACCTTTTCTCTGCAAAAGTCTCACCTTGTGGCTGGGAAGTCAGGGGGCTTGAGTGGTCTGGCGTCCAGCTGCTCCCAGTGGGCTCTTGCTGCTCTAAGCTTCCCCTATGCAGTCATGGGCCTGAGGTCGACCTAATACTTTGCTTCTTCTACAGGGCTGCTGCCAAGCTGCAGGCATTGCAGGGCAGCAATGCCCAGGCCGCATTCATTCACCCAACACGGACCAGCTGGACAAGGAAGGGGGTGTGATGACGTGGGGCCCTGCCACCTGTGTTGATAAGGGCTCTGTTCCTTCTCTGGCCCCTGCAGGACAGCCATGGACCTGCTCTGGATGCCCCTGTTTCTGGTGGCCGCTTGTGTCTCTGCTGTCCACAGCTCACTGGAGGTGAACGCTGGTGTTGCCAGCATCCACATAACCAAGCCTGTGCACATCCTGGAGGAACACAGTCTGCTGGTGCTAACGCCCGCTGGCCTGACGCAGATGCTGAACGAGACCCGCTTCCTCATGGTGCTTTTCCGTGAGTACCCCCATCCTGGGTGATGGGTGATAGATGGGATGAGGCCTGCCTCCTTGTGTCTGGGGACCAGAGGAGTTTTATGTATTGCAAAACACATAAGAACACATATAATTTAAAACAGACTCTAATATATATAGATAACATCACCCCAATCTCCAGATGAGAATACTCCAGGGAGGTTAAGCAAATTGCAATATAGTATGCCATCCCTCTAGTCTTGGATTTGTATGTGACTCCTCTGTCCCACTGAAGAGGAGCCAGGCTTTAACCCCAGGTGTCTGTATTATTCTGAGCCTCAGTCTTTCTCCTCTGTAAAATGGGAATGAACCTAATGATACACTGGATTAAATGAGATGTCATAAGTTCCTGGAACACAACTAGAGAGAAATAAATGATGGCAGTCTGGGGCAAGCTTTCGAGACAGGAGTTTTTAGACCGTCACTTTTTGTTTTGTTTTGTTTTGAGACAGGGCCTTGCTCTGTCATCCAGTCTGGAGTGCAGTGGCACGATCCCAGCTCACTGTAACCTCCGCCTCCTAGGTTCAAGAGATTCTCATGCCTCATGCACCTGAGTACGTGGGACCACAGGTGCCCACCACTACACCCGGCTAATTTTTGTAATTTTTGTCTTTTTAGTAGAGACAGGGTTTCACCACGTTGGCCAGGCTGGTCTCGAGCTCATAACCTTAAATGATCTGCCCACCTTGGCCTCCCAAAATGCCGGGATTACAGGCATGAGCCACTGTGCCTGGCTGAGACCATCACTTTTGCTGTCAGATTTGCATGCCTGCTTTTGTTCTTTGGATATTTTACATCAGCAGATATTTTGGGGGACAGAGCAGGCTGCTTCTTCCTGAGGCATTGGGACAGAGCCATGCCCTGGTACAGAATGTAAGGGATTTTCATAACAACTTCCACATAGTATTCATGGTGTGCTGGGCACTGCCCTAAGCTCTTCATTAAATGTGACATCATTTGATTCTCACAATACCATGTGATGGGTACTATTCATCTCCCTGTTTGATAGTTGAGGAAACAGAAACTCAGAAAGGATGAACAATTTGCCCAAGATCACACAGCACAAGTGAAGACCACAGATCCCATGCCATACCATGTTCTATGTGGCAGGATTTGGAGAATGCAGACCACAGGTGTGAACACTGGACTTGGAATCCTGTGTGCAGAGCCACTCCTGGGAATGGCTGGCTCCGTGTCAGTCCCCAAAGCCTGCTTCCAGGACGTGCCCGGCCTGACCAGCACCCAGGTTCCCAGAGGCTAGGCAGAGCCTCAGGTTCCAAGGAAGAGCAGGGCAGGGGAAGCAGGATGCCTTTCCCTTCTTGATTTCCACCCTATTCTCAAGCTGCCCCTCCACCTGCACTCCCCTTTGCTCCTCTTAGCTGTTGTTCTAGGGCAGCCCTTTCTCCCTTCTCTGTTTGCTGCTCTCTAACCAGAACTATTTACAGACTCCCTTTTATTTCTAGTCCAACCAGTGCTGTGTAGTGCAATAAGGTCAGCTTCAGGGGTACAGAGTCCTACGTTCAGAGGCTGAGCTCTGCCACTTACTAGCCTGGTGGCCTTGGGCTGGTGACCTTGAGCATTCTGAACCTCTATTTACTTGATGCAAAATGGGGAATGTAATAACATTTACAGGCCAGGCATGGTGGCTCATGCCTGTAATCCCAGCACTTTGGGAGGCCGAGGTGAAAGGATCTCTTGAGCTCAAGTGTTCGAGAGCAGCCTGGGCAACATGGCAAAACCCCATCTTTACCAGAAAGAAAAACACAAAAGTCAGCCAGGCATGGTAGCACACACCTGTAATCCCAGCTACTTGGGAGGCTGAGTGGGAGAATCACTTGAGCCCAGGAGGTCAAGGCTGCAGTGACCTGTGATTGTGCCACTGCACTCCAGCCTGGCTGACAGAGAGAGATCCTGTCTCAAAATACATACATACATAAAATTTATAACTCCTAGGATTATTGTGGGGATTAAGTGAAATAATGTGCTTAGCACAGTGACTGATGCATAATAAGAATTTAGGAAGATGGGCTGGGCACGGTGGCTCATGTCTGTAATCCCAGCACTTTGGGAGGCTAAGGCAGGTGGATCACAAGGTCAGGCGTTCAAGACCAGCCTGGCCAATATGGTGAAACCCATTTCTACTAAAAATACAAAAAAAAATTAGTTGGGCGTGGTCGCACACACCTGTAATCCCAGCTACTCGGGAGGCCGAGGCAGAATTACTTGAACCCGGTAGGTGCAGGTTGCAGCGAGCCAAGATTGCACCACTGCACTCCAGCCTGGATGACAGAGCGAGACTCCATCTCAAAAAAAAAAAAAAGATGTTGGCTTCTACTATCATCATCCTCTCCAGTTTTCTCATCTGTACAACAAAGTCAGTAATGCCTCCCTTGCAGGTTGTTGTAGTTGATGAAAGTGGGCTCAGATATGCAGTCCCCTGCCATAGTGGGCACTCCACAGGCAGAAGCTATCACTATTGGGTTCTTATTCATGCCACATTTATGCAGCTCAATGCCAGGCTGTGGGTGGGCTCTATAGCCATCTTGGTTTTCGCTCTCTAGGACTTTACAGTTTAAGCCAGGAATGTCACAAGGCATCAGAAACACTTTAAAACAAAGTGTGATAAGGTCATGCCATTAAAATAATCTAAACTGTGTACTTTGGGTGCTCTGAAGTGGAGAAGTAATGGTTTGGACTTGTCCTCAGAAGTGGTTCTTCCAGCTGCAGCAGCTGAGTGACCTTCCCTGGCTTGGTTCTTGCTCCCTCATGTCTTGGAGTGCACGAGGGATTCCCAGGCCAATGCAAATCCATCTGGAAGCTTGAAGTTTGCCTTGAAGTGAGAGACATCATCTGTTTGGCTTCCCAGTGATGCCCAGTGATACACAATCAAAGCCAAAGAGTTAGCAGAAGTCACTGAAATCTATGGTTATTGATGTCAGTATTTAATCAAAGGCCTCATGCCAAGTAAAATTCTGAAGAATCTCTCTTAACCAGAAACACTCATGCATCTTGGTTCTTAAGCAACATCAAGGTTTGGTGTAATGTACATTGGGATCCAGGCAAGCCTGAGTATAAAGCCCAGTTCTTCCATAAACTAGATATGTGGCTTTGGGTGAGTTTCTTCGTGTCTCACTTTCACCTGTAAAGTAAGAATATTGAAAGTGGTATAGTCATTACAGGGATTAACTGAGAGGCTATTATCTGACATGTGGAAGTTGCTCAGAAACACGAGTTGTCATTCTCCCTTGCCCTGCAGCACTGAAGCAAATGCAGTTCATGAATCCTCTGCCAGTTAGAGCAGAGTTCAACTGCAAGTAATTAAGAATCTGCCAATGGTGGTGTCTTCGTCTGTGTTGCTATAAATGAATACCTGAGGCTGGGTAATTGATAAACAATAAAGGTGTATTTGGTTCACAACTCTGCTGGTTAGAAGATTGGGCATCTGGTAAAAGGCTCAAGCTGCTTTCACTCTTGGTGGAAGGTAAAGGGGGAGCTGGTGTTTGCAGCAATTACATAGGAGAGGGGAAACAAGAGAGAGAGAGACAGGGGAGGCCAGGTTCTTTTTAACAACCAGCTCTTGCAGAAACTAACAGAGTAAGAACTCATTACCTTGATGACAGCACCAAGACATTCATGAGGGATCCACCTCTATGACCCAAACACCTTCTATTAGGCCCCACATCCAACACTGGGGAACAAATGTCAACATGAGACTTAAAGAAGGTCAAACTAAACAAACTATAGCAAGTGGCTTAATCCAAGAATTGGTCTCACACACTGTGTAAGCTGGGATAGGCAGTTGATGACTGGTATAGCAGCTCCACAGTGTCAGGGATCAGGCTCCTTCTATTTTATTACTCCTTCATCCTTGACATATTACAACTCATGGTCACAAGATGGCTGCTGTGTTTCTTGCATTGCACTGCACATTCCAGCTGGAAACAAGAATGGATGAGCAAACAACAAAGGGATAAAATACATCAGCCACCTATGTCCCTTTAAAAAAATAAAACTTTCCCAGAGCTACACCCAATCACTTTGGTAACATCTTATTGGCTAGAACTTGGGCCCATGGCTGTTTCGAACAGAGGAGTCTGGAATGGTGAATGCTTTAGGTTTCCAACCTAATTAGTTTAGGAATCAAAACAAAAAAGGGTTATAAATGGCTGATTCTCAGTATTTGCCACAAGATCCAAGGTTATAGGCTAACTTAAATGTGCCAAGTGTCTTATTAGTTCTTTGCATATCATGGGGTCAATTAATACAAGATCAATGAAATCCCTTAAAGAAATAAATTCTAGAATGTATTACCCACTTTTATACTCAAAATTCTTTTTTGCTCTAATTTTGACTAATTATCTTAAAGATCACTGTGTTTACTGAGAAAGATAACTGCTATAACAATCACCAAATCTAGGTTCATAAGGGTCCATGTCATGCCTGTATCTTAGTCCCAGGTGGGTCTGCAGAGAAGCTCTGCTCCATACAATCATTCAGGGAATCAGGCTCCTTCTACCTAGGGCCTCAGCCATCCATTGGGGTCTAGAGTACTCCACAGAAATCTCTACCTCCAGCCAGCAAATGGGGAGGGAGACGAGGACATGCCTCTGGGTCAGGCTGGCCTGGAAATGATGCCCATTCATGCTACTCAATGTGTAGGCCATAAGCCAGCAATGTGAGCATCACTCAGGAGCTCATAGAAATGCAGACTCCCAGGTTTCATCCTAGACCCACTGAATCAGAATCTGCATTTTAACAAGATTCTCAGGTGATTTACACATATTAAAGTGTGAGAGGCACTGGGGTACATCATTTCTACCCACATTCCATTGGCCAGATCACTGCCCTATAGCCATGCTTATCTGTTAGAGAGGCTGGGAAATGTAGTATGGCTGTGTATACCAAGAGGAAAAAGAAGCCAGGCCTGGGGAACCCACGGCTTTGCCTTCCTTAGTCACATTGCACCTGCTTTTTTCTATAAAAGCCTTGAAATGACCTTTGTTCAGAAACAACTCAAAGCTGGGCAGGCTGAGAGGCAGCCTGGTGGGATAAGCTCTTTAAGACAGTGAACCACCAGGAAAAGATTTGTCTTCTGAGCAGGAATGAATGTCAAAAACTATTTCCTCCAAGAGATTGACTTCATTGACTGTGGCTCTGGCTAACTTTCAAAGGACAGCTGTTTCTCAAATCCAGTGGGCACTTTACAGTCCTCACCTTCCTTGACCTTCTTTGCATCTTCATGCCAAGACCCCCAATGCCTGGTGTCCATGAACTCAGTCTCTTCTGGTTCCTGTGGATCTCTCTGTTTCATTTTCATCGTTCTTTTTTATGACTCCTCCTGTTTCCCATAACACTGAAACTAAGGATGTAACAGGAAGCCCGTGAACCAATCCCATGAGCTGGCAGCTGGCCCATACCGTGTTTAAAAGGAATGGAATGTTACAGTTAAAACTGAATTTGCATCAGCTCTTCAAAAAGTCAGAAGATCTGGAACCACTGGCCCACAGTCCTGCAAGGTGACAATTGGCTGAAGCTGAGTTGTGGTTTTTCCTTGTGGTCCGAGAACGTGCCTATCAATTTGCTATATTCCCATCCAGCTATCCTCACACTGTCACATTCTCTGCTTTACCCCCATGACATATGAGTCTATGTCCCCTGCCAGAAATTCGGTCTTTCAAAGCTCCTTCCTCAATCCTTTGTCCTTCTCATTTGAGGTATATTCTATGAGTGGCGCCACTTAAATGAGGAAGTTTGGGGATGTGAGAGCACCAACAACTGAGACCTCCTGAGTCTTGGTGCCTCTGCCCCTAGGTTACGCAGCCACTTCATAGAAGCATGTTCGCTTTTTTTTTTTTTTTTTTTTGTACCCTTAACACTTTGGGTTCCCAAAAGGAATGTTCGATTGGGTCATTTCTGCCTCTATCCAATATTGAGCATGCCTGTTGCTTGAAGTTTCATCAAAGTAGTTCCAAGCTTGTGACCTCCCTCTAGCTCAGGCTGTTCATAAGGATGCCAGCTCAATTTTACTTCAAAGCCCTTTGAGCAATACCTTGTAAGAGAAATCTAGTCTAGGTCATTTTCTTTACATGAGCCTGTGAGCAGGGCACGCATTTCCGCTTTGCTGAAAGACTTCTTCAGCTACTTCTGCACATCCCTCGTCCGCACTAGAATTCAGGCCAGCACTTGTGCATCTGTTTCATGGTTACTTTTACGGGGAAGAGCAGAGAACCTTTCAGTCTTACTCCATTTGCTGTGGAATTGGTAAACTAATGGTTTGCATAGATAAAACGTCCAAACCATCTCTTTTGCTGTAGCTCTAATCTCTAATCTGGGACCCTCAATGGAGGTGTTGAAGGGCTTAGAGCCACACAAACACACCTCAACACATTCCCCTTCCAAAAATGGTGTAGTGGATGGATAGGGCTGGGAAACCTGTCCAATCCACATGAGAATGAAAGGCTCTGCCCTGTTTTAATCAGAGCAGAAGGGTGAGTTCATGGTTCTTTAATTCTTATAACTTAGGAACTGACACTAAACCTGGGGCTGCAGAGGGAGCCAATCAATTTTACATTCTTCAATTGCATTTGACACTTTAAGCCTAAAGCCTTTCCACTAGCAGGTATTCCAAAGCAGTGACCTCAACACCAGCAGAAATTTTGTTATCTAAAAGGGATACTCAGTTAAACTCATTACATTTGAATCTTTGATTCCTGCCGATATACAATTAAATTCAAAACGAGTTCTCAAAAAACTAGCAGACCTTCTAAAGTGGCCTTTGGATAAACGAATCACTTGGGGGAAAGCACTATAAAAGCTTTCTTCCAAGGGTAAATGAGCCCTTTACAAAAGAGATTGTTTTCAGACACTGCCTGCAGGGACTGCCCCAGTAACTGAAATCCTTAACTAGTGACCAGCTTTCTCTTCTCTCTGAGAACTCCAGGCCCAAGAGCCAGTGGTTGGGGGAGCCAGTGTTCCTCGCAGTCCCAAATGCCACATGTCCACAACAGACTTCAGCATCTTAGATTTGGTCCCAACAGTCTGCTTCTTCTTATGTCCAGCCTTCACTGACAGTACCACCATCCACTCAGTGTCAAAGTCAGAAACCTCAAGGTCATTCTTTATTCCTCTACTCTCACATGTAATCCATCACCATGTCCTGTGGATGCCATTTCCTCAGTCCCTCTGCGATCTCCATTCTTCCCATCCCACCACCACAGCCTTGGTTCTGACCTCATTATTCTTCACCTGAACCACTGCAGCAGCCTCTGATATGATCTCCTTGCCTTCTCCAGTGCTGTCCTACAATGCACACGAAGAGACTTCCTCTAAAATGCAAATCCGATCAGGTCACTCTGTAGCTAAGGTCTTCTGCTTGATCTAGTCCAAGGCTATAGCCTCTGGGCCTTTGCACTAGCAGTTCCCATAGTATCCTTCCTACACTCCTTCACCTGGATTGTGAAGCTTATGCTCCTCATTGGTAGGCTGTACCCACCTTCACTCTCACTTAGTCTGGCTGGGAGGCCTTCCTATGCTCCCACCACCTTCTTTTTACCCTCTCTTTCATAGCATTTGCCATATGGTATCAAAACTGCTTTTCATCGTGTACATTGCATGGTGTTGGGGGCCAAATCTTATTCATCTCCTGGTTCCTAACATCGAGCATTGTGCTTGGAGTATGGTAGGCTTCCATAGATGTTAAATGAATGAATAGATGAATGCATGAGATTTCCTTTGGTCCATAATTTCTTCATCTGCATTAACTTGAATGAGTCAAGGAGAGAGGGACTAACTACCATTAGTGGGGAGAGGTCAAGATAAGATTAGGAGCTGTCTAGGGTCATTTACCACTTGTCCCTAAGGCAGAGGTGACAAGATTCTGTCCTGGGATTCGGTTTGATGATGATGATGAACATGATGTGGAGATGGTAATGTGGATGGGATAATGATGAAGATGATAATGATGATGACAATGGCGTAGATGGTGATGGTAATGATGACGATTACCTATGGTGATGACGATGACAATGGTGTTGATAGTACTGGTGATGGTGATTGTTATGGTGATGATGATCAAAATGGTGATGATGGTGCTGGTGATGATTGTTAATGGTGATGACGATGACAATGGTGATGATGGTGCTTGTGATAATAGTTTTGGTGACGATAATGACAACAGTGGTGATGGTGATGACAAAGGCCATTAATCAAGGAACTGTGTTTCAGGTACTGCACTTGATAACCTTGTCCCCATCTTGTATATGAAGCACATAAGTATCAGAAAGGTTAGATCATTTGCTGAAGGTTGCACAACTGGTAAGTGGTGAAGCCTGGATTTAAGACAGAGCTTGACACGAAAACTGGTGCTAAATTCATCTTCTTGAACTGTGCTGATCATTGGAACCTTCATTCCTTCAGTATTTATTGAATACTGGGTTATTTGCCAGATATATTGTAGGCACTGGGGATGTAGTGGTGAACAAAACAGTGGTGATCGTCCTTGCCCTCCTGGAACTGACATCCTGGAGAGAAAAGACAAAAGATAAACAAATGAATCAATAAAATGTAGCATTTCCTATGGTTAAAAGTACTATGGAGAAAAATAGAGAAGAGCGAAAGGGAATGCCTGGGGTGGATGGAGGTCGGGCTGTAGTTTAAATGGGATGGCCAGGGATGGCTTCTCTGCAAAGGTAACACTTCAGCAAAGATCTTAAAGTGGTGAGGGAGAGACCCATGCAGATTTTGGGCAGAGGGAACAGCAAGTAAAAATGCCCTAGAGTGAGGGAGATTGTACCTGTGTGGCTAAAGATAGACGGTTTCTGAAGAGAAGAGGAGTAGGAAATGAGGCCAGATAAATTGGGAGGTGCAGCTCTTTTAGGGCCTTAAAGGCCATTGCAATGGTCAGAACAAATTGATGGCTGGACCCTAAGGAACAAGAAGAGATTGATGTCCATCCTGAAGTCCTTATCAGCTGTGAGCACCTCTGTATACTGTAAATGGCCCTGTGGAATGGGGAGAGGATTATTCTCAGAATATTTTTTCATGCCTGATCAAAAGTTCCATCTAAAGTAGGGTTTCTTGGCTGGGCATGGTGGCTCACGCCTATAATCCCAGCACTTTGGGAGGCCAAAGCAGGTGGATCACGAGGTCAGGCGTTCAAGACTAGCCTGGCCAAGATGATGAAACCCCACCTGTACTAAAAGTACAAAAATTAGCTGGATGTGGTGGCGGGCGCTTGTAATCCCAGCTGCTTGGGAGGCTGAGGCAGAGAAATACTTCAACTCAGGAGGCTGAGGTTTCGGTGAGCCGAGATCACGCAGCTGCATTACAGTCTCAGTACAGAGCGAGACTCTGTCTAAAATAAATAAATAAGTAAAATAAAATAAAGTAGGGTTTCTCACCTTAAGCCCTATGGACATTTGACTAGACAATTCTTTGTGGGGCTGGGGGATGTCCTGTGCATTGTAGAATGTTTAGCAGCATCCCTGGCCTCTGCCCACTAGATCCCAGTAGCATCTCTTTTTTCAACTGTGGCAACCAAAAATGCTTCCAGACCTTGCAAAATGTCCCCCATTGAGAACCACTAGCCTAAAGAAAGGCAGACTTAAGTTCCTTTGCTGGGACCTAACTCCTGTCCCTACACTCATCACCTCCCCGTCACCCATCAGCCCCTCTCTGACTCACATTCACTGCTAGAAAAGGGAACCTGGGGTTTTCTACTAACGACCAGGCAAACATTAATTCTAGGTCCACTAGCCATTAACACATCTACACACCAAGCAGACAGTCAGGGAGCCACTGCCTATTCTAACATAACCCTGAGTCTCGTGTTCTTACCCTGAGTCGCATGTGAGAGCCCCATAATAGGCCTAGAACTTGGGATGGATGGTTTGGTGATGGTCACTGTTGTTCGTTTCACCAGTAGCCAGAAGATCTTTGGGGTTTCTAACATCACCATAGGACCCTCCATTCCCAGATACAATCTAATCAGAGCAAGACCAAAGAGTCGCTGCCTATGTCATCAAAATAGCTAATGTTGGCCGGGTGCAGTGGCTCATGCCTGTAATCCCAGCACTTTGGGAGGCTGAGGCAGACAGATCATTTGAGGTCAGGAGTTGGAGACCAGCCTGGCTAACATGGTGAAACCTCGTTTCTACTAAAAATACAAAAAAAAAAAAAAAAAAAAAAAATAGCCAGGTGTGGTGGTGGGTGCCTGTAATCCCAGCTACTCGGGAGGCTGAGGCAGGAGAATTGCTTGAATCTGGGCGGTGGAGGTTGCAGTGAGCCAAGATCATGCCATTGCACTCCAGCTTGGGCAACAAGAGTGAAACTCATCTAAAAAAAAAAAAAAAAAGCTAATGTTTATTTGTACCAAAGTTTTGCACACCTTGTCTTATTTTGTAGGATCACTCTAAGGTGTAGGATCTATCAGTAACTCCACTTTATGAATGAGGAAGCCAAGTGACAGAGCCTTTAAAAAAAAAAAAAGCAACTTTCCTGGGCCACAAGCACTGTAAACCACCATACCTGCCTCTATTTAATGAGATAACCTAAGAAATTCATATTCATTGAGCATCTAGTCTATGGCAGACAATGAGCTAGGACCTGAGAGAAGTTGGGCCCATGGGCACTCTTGGCCTCCCAGCAAAGTGGTCTCTGCTCATCGACAGCCCACTGGGCACTGTTCTGCCTAAGTGCCAATATACATGTGAATTGTCTCCATGCCCGGTGAAACTGGCATTTCCAGTTGACCAGGGCAGAATGTAGACACTGAGACCTGAGAGGTATATGCATTCATTTCACACCTACAAACTTGGAATTCAAGGTTCCAGAGCCCTGAAGAAAAAAAAAATTGCAACTTTTTTAAGGAAAGAAGCCAGAAAACTGGACTCTAAATTTTAAAGAGTGGCATTGGCTCTTTGGTTGTCTCTGCTCTGGTGGGAACCACCTGGAACAGAAGAACTGTTTCTACTAACAACCAGGCAAACATTAATTCTAGGTCACTCTGCTGCAAGAAAAAGAAAGACTTTTCAGACCAGCTGGCCAATTTGGTCATTTAGAGCATGAACTTTGGAGCCAGTAGGCCTTGGAGTTGACTTTCAGCCTAACTGCATACTAGCTGTCAGACCTCTGGGCTTCCATTTCCTTATCTGTGATATTCCCACTTGTAATCATAGATAACGCACATGTTTGTTCTGAAGATTAACCAGGATAATTCATGGAACATGAAGCAAAGAGCTTAGCATAGTAAGGGATCAATACATGTTATTATTATTTTGTCATCATTACTATTCTCATTATCAACATCTCCATCAGTATCATCATTTATGGTGATGATAATAACATCATCATTATCATCTTTCCATAGGAAAACATCCTACATAATCCTGTCACTCAGATCAAAACCTGAGTCATCCTTGACTCTTCTCTTTCACCATGTTTCATATCCAAACTCCTCCCAAATCTCTCTAGAATGGAACCACTTCTCAGAACCTTTATTACCACTCTCTTGGCCCAAGCCATCACCATCTCTCACCTGAATTACTGTAGTAGCCTCTGACTGGTCTACCTGCATCCATTCTTTTTCCCCTTTTGTCTAATCTTCATATAACATTAAGAGAAATCCAGTCAAAAAGTAACTCAGATCACCACCTGAGGTCAGGAGTTCAAGACCAGCCTGGCCAGCATGGTGAAATCCCATCTCTACTAAAAATACCAAAAGTAGCAGGGCTTGGTGGTGCGTGCCTGTAATCCCAGCTACTCGGGAGGCAGAGGCAGGAGAATTGCTTGAACCCAGGAGGGGAGGTTGCAGTGAGCTGAGATGGCACCACTGCATTCCAGCCTGGGAAACACAATGAGATCTGTCTAAAAAAAATAAAAAATGGTAACTCAGATCACATCCACCTCTGCTCCAAACCCTCTGGCATCATTTCATATTCTGCAGGGGGAAAAGTCAAAGTCTGTTCAATGGTCTGCAAGACCCTACATCACCTATCCCCCAGCCCCAGCTCACTCTGTTCCAGACCCAATGGACTTCTTGTCATACCTTGAACATGTCACATATGCCCCACCTCAGGGCCTTTGCACACACTGATCCTCTACCAGGAATGCTCTCCCTCTAGATGCCTATATGGCTTGCTCTCTCATTTCTTTTCATCTTTATTAAAATATTGCTTCTCAGTGAGCCATCTTTTGCCTCCTACTTAAACTTGCAATTTCCCTAATACTCCCAACCTCCAACTCTCCTGTTCTTTTCCATAGCACATATCATCTAACAGCACATATATTACTTCTTTATTTTGCTTATTTTCTGCCTTTTCCAGTGACAGCAGGGATGTTTATCCGTTCACTGTTATATCCGCAGTCCCTAGAACAGTGCCTGGTGCATGGCATATCGTAAAAAAGATTCGTCGAATGGATGAATAAATGAATGAATGAATACCCACTACTATTATCATAGGCCCCATCAATCTAGCTTTCAGAACGCAGCATTCCAGTTGCCACAATCTCTTTCTGTCCCTTCCATTTCAGACACCCAGGGGGACTGGGTTGTGTGTGCAACCTTTAAAATTTGCTCTACCTTCTGGACAGTCATTCCAAGTGTTTCTCTTGCCCTGAGCTTTCACCCTTAGAAAGTCAGATTCGGATTCTATGTCAGTCAGCAACCCTGAGCCCAGCATGGCCAAATCCACGAGGAAGCTGGGGAAAGCCCCACGGACCAGAGCAGCCAGCAGTTGAGCAGTACTTGCTGGTGATGAGGGATGGGGGTTATCGAAGGCAATGACAGTGACAAAGCAGGCAGTGGAGGGGCATCGATCCAGGAGGGAGGCACAAAGTCCCTGCTTCCCGTCCATGGACCTGGAGTTTAATGAAAGCGATCATTCACTTTCCAATCCCATTACAGGCGCACGCCTGCTGACCAGCAATGGGGCCCGCGCCAGCTGTCCCGGGGCCCTGCTTTCTGAGCTGCACTTTACAAAAGAATTCTCTGTTGGACTTGGAACTTGACCTCTGCAGCAGAGGTGATTTGCACTTTGTCCAAGTGCTCCAGATGGACCGAGAGGGTGGGTGGTGATGAAAAAGATAAAATGTTCTGGCTTGAAAGGAAATCAATGACCCCCTGCCCTGGCTTGGCCAACCTTCCTCAGTCATGGGGTAGCGAGGGACCTGCAGCCTCACAATGTTATCAGGAGGAAGAAAGGCAAACTTGGGCGCCTTTTAGTTCCCTTCTATTTAGCCAGAAAAGCCTCTTCCACTGCCAAGGTCACGTGCCAGCTCCCTATTGCTGCTTCCAGAAAAGGGCTTCTCCACTCCCTCGCCACTGTCCAGCAAGGTGAGGAGCCAAGGCGTCCAGATCAGATCGCTTAATGGAGAGTTTCTGGTCTCTTCGGTTTCCCCTTATGCAAGAGGGTGGGCTCAGGGGAACACCTTAACTTCCCCATCCCCGCCCTTCCTACCCCGGCCTTCCTTAGCTGCGAAAGTATCCGGTCCAATTACATGCAAGGCAACTGTAGGAGTCCAATTTGGCCTGTTAGCTGCAGGACGTTCCACCAGATGGCGCTCATGAGCTCTCATTCTTCCGCTCTGTCTCCGCAATTTCTGACTACAGAATTTTTTTTAACAAAAAATTCTAATATTTTGGGATATTTACCACCAGGTTTCTTTTGCCCTGTACATACACTTTTTAAAAATTTCATAGATGTGATCATCGTGTCTATGCTATTTAGTAGTTTGTTTTTATTTCCGTAGCTTTAGGGTACAAGTGGCGTTTGATTACACAGATGAATTGTCTAGTGGTGAAGTCTGAGATTTTAGTGCACCCATCACCTGAGTCATGTTCATTATACCCAATATGTAGTTTTTTTAATCCCTCATCCCCCACCCAGTCTCCCCGTGTCTGAGTCTCCAATATCCATTATACATCTCTGCATGCTTTTGCTTACTCATTGCTTGGGTCCCACTTTGACCACAGAAATCTTACAATAATAATAGAAGCAGTAGTAAGACTGCATCATGTACTTAATTTGTGCCAGGCATTATGCCAAGTGTTTCACATGCCTAGTGGAGGTTAGAAAACAAGAACTCTGCAGCTAGACTGAATGGGCTCTTATCCTGGTTATTCCTCTCACTGTCATAGGGCCTTGGGCAAGTAACTCATTTGTTGTGCTTTAGTTTCTTCATGTACAAAATTGAGATAATAATAATATCTACCCCGTAGAGTTATAGAGAGGAGTAAATGACTTAATGCACATAAAGCTCTTAGAAAACAATACGGAATATGTAGCCAACTGTGACATAAATCTCATTTGACTTTGACAATTCCTTGAGGTAACCACTATTATTTTCCCCCACTTTATATAAGAGACAAATGGAGCTCAGAGAGACTAAGTTGTCCATGATTGCACTGTTTCCAAAGCTACTGAATCCAAAGAACCTTGATATACATCTACAAAATTGACCAATTTCATGAACCATTGTGTCTCACATCCTGTCACATTTATGAAAATTTAGCCATTAGCAGCTGAGCACAAGAGAGGCCCCAGGCTAAGCAGACTCAACAAATAATCCACTGTGGGAGGTGGGGAGCGGGGAAAGGCTCTCTCGAATTTTGTCTTCACACTCTTTCAGACAATCCATCCTCAAAGCAATCCAGGAACTTGGCGGAAGAGCTGGGCAAAGCCGTGGAGATCATGGGCAAAGGCAAGAATGGGATCGGCTTTGGCAAAGTGGACATTACTGTAGAGAAGGAGCTTCAGCAGGAGTTTGGGATTACCAAGGCCCCAGAGTTGAAGCTGTTTTTTGAGGGCAACAGGTCAGAGCCCATCAGCTGCAAAGGTAATGGTGGTTTTATGTCACATTTGTTTCATGCTCGTGGAAAATCCGCTTTTGACAGCCAGAGGGTAAAGGTGGGAGGCTCTGCTCCATGCAGCCTCTTGGGGACCCAGGGTCCTCCAGCTTATGGCTCTGCTCTTCTCTAGGGTCTTGGAGCCACCTGCCCTTTCCTCTGTATCCAGCCAGCAGTCAGGGTAAGACGTAGAAGGTCACCATGGGTACTGATCATGGCCCTGGCCTGGAAGTGGGAAGTATCACTTCTATTCCACATGCTTTTGACCAGAGTTCTTTTACATGGCCCTACCCAACTACAAGAAAGGCTGAGAAATACAGTTCAGCTTCATCTTTAGAAAGAAAATAGATTGGCCAGGCCGGTTGCTCACGCCTGTAATCCCAGCACTTTGGGAGGCCGAGGCAGGCGGATCACGAGGTCAGGAGACTACTAAAAATACAAAAAATTAGCTGGGCATGGTAGCGCATGCATGTAGTCCCAGCTACTCAGGAGGCTGAGGCAGGAGAATCGCTTGAACCCAGGGGGCAGAGGTTACAGTGAGCCAAGATCGCACCACTGCACTCCAGCCTGGTGACAGAGCAAGACTCCATCTCAAAAAAAAAAGCAAGCAAGCAAGAAAGAAATAAAATGGGTTTAGTGAATACATAGCCGCCTCTACTACAGCTTGCATCTCAGCTGATGGGCCTTAGAAACACCAGGAGGTGGGAGAGTGGGATGCATGGCTTAGAAACTACCAGAGATTAAATTCCTAACTCCACTTCCCACTCTCAGTCTTTGACTTTAGAATGATTTTGACAGAGTCCTAGGGCAAGCGATGCACTAATTAGCCAAAAGGGAAATTGGGAGATAATGGAACAAGACAGATTCGGGGTGCAATGTCTACCAAACACTTTAAGTTCTATCACCATATTTTTCATTCATTTATTAACTAATTCATTCATTTATTCAACATCCATTCATTGACAAGCCACCATATGCCAAGCCCTATCTTGATGTTAAAGATGTATGGAGAATAATGTACTAGTATGGCACATATGATAGTCCCAACTTTTAGAAAGTTATATGTATGAAGGCATTCATGGATGCAGGATGGATAAATGAATGGAAGTAACAAAACTGATAAAGATCCCATTACATATGTTCAATTATTGGGTCTTGAGAAACGGAAACTGCCTTCCACCGCATCTGGTGAATAGCCAGCTTCCAAAAAGCCAGACTGAGTGTTAATTTGCAGGAAACGCACATCCAGGGGCTGCAAGATACTTTGCAGTTCTCAGAATGGACACAAGAGGGCACGAAAGACACAGGATAGACACAGCAAGGAGCCGCAAGAGAACCTTAGGATGGTCACCTAAGCGCAGGACTGCAGCTCCCAGCAGGCTTGTGGGAGGGTGGTGGCTGTGGGGGCAAGAGAAGGGATGGGGAGGGATGGCAGGAGCAGTGAGAGAAGCAGCAGAGGCTGCTGTTTCCTATGGATACCAGGGGATGACCCTCAACAAGGGGGACTCTCTGACACCAGCAAGGAGCCCTTTGTGATGTGTTTGCTCTGGGGAGAGGTGTGAGGAAATGAGAGGCCCTAGGTCATTGAAGCCCATGACTGCTAATGGAGGGGCCCAGGTGCTGCGATGACCTTCCCTTCTGAAGGGCAGGAGAGACCTGACTCCACTTACAGGCGACTAAGTAGCAATGTGGCAACTTCCAGACTGTGGGTGAAACTAGCAGAGAAGGTCCCCAAGACATTTGACCTCTGAGTCCTTTTCGTGGGGGAAACCAGTGCCTGGGGCCTCCTCCGCCATACAGAAAACTTCCTTATCACCTCCTCCAGGAAGTCTCTTCTGACTGCCGAGGCCAGGATGCCTGCTCTACCTCTGTGGATTCACGGCACCTATGTTTTCCCCATCAAGGCCCTCGCCTCAAAGGATTACATCTGCTACTTATTGCTTACTCTACAGAGAGCATCACAGGGGCAGTGGCTGATCTCACCTGCACTCCTGGGTTCTCTAAAGGGATTGCCAGAATTGACAGCACTCCCCTCTGCATCCAGATCCTTACCACAGACTTAAGGAACAATCAGCACCTCTGGTCAGATCTCAGTTTTCTCATCTGTTAGATGGGGTTGATGAAAAGGTCTACCTCTTTTGGATTGCTGGGAAGATAAAACAATGTTTGCAAGGCATAGGCCCTGACACATACCTGCAGCATATGCTGCATTCCAGTCATCGTTCTAGGTCCTTCTCCTATGTTATAACACCCCAATATGCTTTTACAGATGGAGACACTGAAGCACAGAAAGGTAGAATAACTTCCTCAAAGCTCCCCAGCAAGTAGTGGTGGAGTCAGCGAATGTTTTCTGTGAAGGTCCGGAACATTAATACTTCAGGTCCTACAAGCCAGACAGTCTCTGTTGTAACTATGCAGCTCTGCTGATACAGTGTGAAGGCAGCCATATGTTAACAAATGGGAATGACCGTGTTCCAATAAAGTTTTATTTATACATTCAAACAGCAGGCTAAATTTGGACTATAGGCTGTGGTATGTTAAAATCTGCTTTACATTGCCCTGTACCCTAAGCAAGTGGTAGATGTGTTTATTATTATTATCTGACTGTTAGTTTCCTGATTGTAGTTCAAAGAGTCCAATGCCTGGAAGAATTACGTTTTTGTTTTTGTTTTTTTTTGAGATGGAGTCTCTCTCTGTTGCCCAGGCTGGAGTTTAATGGCGTGATCTTGGCTTACTGCACCCTCCGCCTCCTGGTTCAAGTGATTCTCCTGCCTCAGCCTCCCGAGCAGCTGGGACTACAGTCACACACCACCATGCCCAGCTAATTTTTGTACGTTTGGTAGAGACCGGGTTTCACCATGTTGGCAAGGATGGTCTTGATCTCTTGACCTTGTGATCCACCTGCCTCGGCCTCCCAAAGTGCTGGGATTATAGGCGTGAGCCACCACACTTGGCCCTAAGTTCTTAACAAATAGCTTTTGAGCCAGGTGCAGTGGCTCACACTTGAAATCCCAGCACTCTAGGAGGCTGAGATGGGAAGACCACTTGTGCCCAGAAGTTTGAGACCAGCCTGTCAATATAATAAGACCCTGTCTCTATAAAAACCTTAAAAATTATTCAGGTGTGATGGGGTGTATCCCTGTATTCTCAGCTACTCAGGAAGCTGAGGGGGGAAAATTGCTTGAACCCAGGAATTTGAGGCTGCAGCGAACCACAATTGCACTTCAGTCTGGGCAACAGAGCAAGATCCTGTATCTAAATTTAAAATAATAGTAATAATAATAGTTTTAGAGTTCAAATACAATAGAATTGGAAGCACCCAACTTCCAACCAGGAAAAAGGGAAAGGGGATGCCAGGATGAAGCTGGGACAGTGATTGAGGATGCCTGGATTTTAGGATGAGCAGTGGCCATGGGAACTCGAATGAACCTTTTACAACCGGGCTTCCAATTTCTCATTTTCTAAAGAGGGTGAATAATTCTAGTTCTGCCTACTTGCCAGGGCTCTTCTGAGCTGAGAGAGGAGGCAGTGCTTTATGTATCTCCTACAATGTAACTTTGATGAAAACCCTTCTTGGGACACAGGTGGGATTTAGTCCTTGCTGGGTCAAAGCCCCAGTCCCGTTCTCATGTAATCTCCAAGGATTGATGGCGGGAGACTTGGCCATGGCCACCGCCCTGGAAGGAGGGAGACTCGGGTTGCCTCTAGGCCTCTATTAATGATGCGGCCACAGCAGCTTGTGCCTGTAAATATGCAGCCCAGTGCCAGCCCTAGTCAATCATTGGCAGTGCATTCACACCTCAGTTGTCACTGTGTCCTCTGGCTCAGAGCCAAGCACCAAAGGAGGACCCTGACAAGGGCAGTACCTGATCTGCAGGCACAAAGGAATCAACAATTTGCAGAGTTCATAGCTACCTCAGTCCCACAGGGGCCAAAGAGGCACATGGAGCTCACACATCCCCAGGAAGATGGCCCAAAATCAAGTTTCCTCAAGCCAGCTTCCCTGATAATTCATTCACCCCATTCATTCATTCTAGAAAGATTTCTTAAGCACCTACTATGTACCAGGCATTATAGGCACTTACTGGGAGCTCACACTGAACAAGCTGGCAAAAAATCACCATAATAATTTCAGGAAGGGATAAACTCAATTAAGAAAATAGAACAGGTCATAACACAGAGAGTGATTGGCTAAGAGAAGAACCAACTGAAAATTGAATAAGCGGAAGAAGGCACTGCCCTTGAAGAGCTGGGTAAAGGACAGCCCAGCTGGAGGGACCAGCCAAGGCCAAAGCCAGTGTTCTGGTAGAGAACTGTACTTTTGGAGTGTGGACAGGGCAGAGGGTGGCATAAAGTGACTTCAGAGTAATGGTTCCCATGACCTGAAATCTAAATTCATTTGGCAGGTTTTTGTTCTCCTTTTTGGATATTTTCAGATTTTGTAAATCTGTTCCTTTCAGATTACTTACAATACACTTTTGCCACACAAGTGCATATAAGAGAAACCATTTGTTTCCATGTGTGCCTTAATTTGACCTAAAGATGGCCAGAAACACTGTAAAGAAACTCAGTTTTGAGGCTGGTATCTCAGAGGAGGGAATTACAGCAGAGGTGGGGTGCCAAGGTCTGAGGGTGGTATGATGCCTCCTCTTTCTCTCTTCTCTTTCTTTTTTGAGACGGAGTCTCACTCTTGTTGCCCAGGCTGGAGTGCAATGGTGCGATCTCAGCTCACCGCAACCTCCGCCTCCTGGGTTCAAGCGATTCTCCTGCCTCAGCCTTCTGAGTAGCTGGGATTACAGGCACATGACACCACGCCCAGCTAATTTTTGTATCTTTAGTAGAGACAGGGTTTCATCATGTTGGCCAAGCTGGTCTTGGACTCCCGACCTCAGGTGAGCCGCCCACTTTGGCCTCCCAAAGTGCTGGGATTGTAGGCGTGAGCCACTGTGCTTGGCCTCCCTCTTTTTTTTGAAGCCACCATATCAGCCTCGCATGAACTTCCACAGGCTTGACTAACTGTGGCTTTTCAAATGACCTTAACTGTATCTACTGCAGTTAAACATGGCATCTGCTATGACCAGAAATTCTCCTCATGGCTATACACCCAACAGAAGTGCGTACAATGGGCCCCAGAGACATTCATGAGAATTCATTCT
The DNA here is from genome assembly GCA_963573385.1 of Cacajao melanocephalus. Lineage (NCBI taxonomy): Eukaryota > Metazoa > Chordata > Mammalia > Primates > Pitheciidae > Cacajao > Cacajao melanocephalus. Next base: position 172,317 of record CAUYLG010007063.1, on the reverse strand, counting down.
GAATAGCCCCAGTCGGACATGGTGACTTGCCTGGAATCTCAGCACTTTGGGAGGCTAAGGTGGGAGAATTGCTTGAGCCCAGGAGTTCAAGACTGGCCTGGGCAACATAGCAAAACCTCATATCTACTAAAAATTGCTTAAAAATTAGGCAAGTGTGGTCCAGGTGTGGTCCTTCACACCTGTAATCCCAGCACTTGGGAGGATGAGACGGGAGGATCACCTGGAGTTAGAGACCAGCCTGGCCAACATGGTGAAACCCTGTCTCTACTAATACTGAAAAATTACCCAGGCATGGTAGTGTGCGCCTGTAGTCCCAGTTACTCGAGAGAGTGAGGCAGGAGAATTGCTGAAACCTGGGAGGCAGAGGTACAGTGAGCCAAGATTATGTCACTGCACTCCAACCTGGGCAACAAGGCGAGACTCCATCTCAAGAAAAAAAAAATAGCCAGCTGTGGTGGTGCATGCCTGTAGTCCCAGCAACTCAGAGGCCGGAGGTGGGAGGATGGCTTGAGCCTGGGAGATCGAGGCTGCAGTGAGCCATGACTGCACCACTGCACTCTAGCCTGGGTGACAGAAGGAGAAACTGTCCCAAAAAAAAAAAAAAAAAAGGCTGTAAACTGAGAACAACTTAATGCTCGTCAGCAGAGAATGGACAAATAAATTGTGGAATATTCACAGCAGTGGAAATGAATCTTCAAGTACATGAAAAACTGTGGCTGAATCTCACAAACCAGAGCCAAGAACATTTATATGAAGTTCAGGAATAGGCAGATTAGCATATGCTGTTAGAAGTTAGGGTGATGCTGTAATACTGTATGTAATATAGAAGTTAGGGTGATGATGTAATACTATACAGCCATAAAAAGGAATGAGATCATGTCCAGGGACATGGATGAAGCTGGAAGTCATCATCCTCAGCAAACTAACATAGGAAGAGAAAACCAAACACCGCATGTTTTCATTCATAAATGGGAGTTGAACAGTGAGAACACATGGACACAGGGAGGGGAACATCACACACTGAGGGCAGTTCGGGGGTTGGTACAAGGGGAGGTAGAGCATTAGGACAAAAACCTAATGCATGTGGGACTTAAAGCCTGGATAACGGGTTGATAGGTGCAGCAAACCACCATGGCACGTGTATACCTATGTGACAGCCTGCACGTTCTGCACATATATCCTGGAACTTAAAGTAAAATAAAAGTAAAAGAAGAAGAAGTTAGGGTGGTGGTTACTTTTGGATAGGGGGGAGTAGAGGCTGGGAGTGGGCACAGGGACTGCTGAGGATCTGGTGATTTTCTAGTTCTTGATTTGGGTTGTAGTTACACAGGAGTATTCATTTTGTAAAAATCCATCTAACCATTATCATGTATGCACCTTTCTGCATGTAAATATACTTCATTATAAGTTTTTGGAAAGCGTTCATGTTCTCATGAAATAAAGCAAATATACCGAAGGTAGTGTTTTTGCAGTTGATTTAGTAGCTCAGGGTGCATTCCTCGAGCCTCACGTAGCAATTTGTCCTGCTGTGGGGCTTTGTACAGACTGTTTGCTCCTCCTAGAAGACTTTCCCTCTCCTTCATGCCTCCTAGTTACCTCCAGTGCATACTTTAGTTTAGTTTCCTCCAGGAAGTCTTCCTTGACTTCACAGTCTAGATCAGGCATCTTTGCTACAGACTTGCCGAACTTTAATTTCTGACATTTCCTTTGGGTGTAATCAGGCATTTGTTTGTGTATTTATTTGATTGCTGTCTTCCTGAACAGAATGAGAGCTGTGGAAGAGTGGTAATGTGTTTGTTTCTGCTCATCCTTATATCTCCAGGACTGAGTACAGCACTTGATAGTAAACACCCAATACATATTTGCCAAGTAAATAAATGAGGGAAGAAATACATGAGTAAGTAAATGAATAAAAGTCTGAGGATGTAGTTCAAAGCTACTCACAATGAATATTGCTTTATCTTATTATTTATTTATTTTAGAGACAAGGTCTTACTCTGTCTCTTGGGCTGATTACAGCTCACTGCAGCCTTGAACTCCTGGGTTCAAGCAATCCTTCTGCCTCAGCCTCCCAAGTAGCCAGGACTACAGTCACATGCTATCATGCCTGGCTAATTTTCTTTTGTTTTTTGTAGAGATGAGTGTCTCGCTATGTTGCCCAGATTGGTCCCAAACTCCTGGCCTCAAGCAATCCTCCTTCCTTGGTCTCCCAAAGTGCTGGGTAATAGGCATGAGACAGCATCCTTAGCTACTAAACTCATTTAAAACATTCAATTTTAATGTTCTGTAGCAGATATAAATATATAATATTTTACATTACTTTTCATCATCTGAAATTGATAATCCTAGGAAACACATGTTCATCTGCGTATAGCCTGCTGTACCTTCTGGCTAACCAATTTGTCTTCCCAGATATGATATATGTGTCTTAATTTTAGAAGCTAAGACTTTTGTGTGCCTGCCACCACCCATACGATAGCTGAGAAATGGCAGTCAGGAGTAGATGACTTAGAGGGCATTTGGATCTTGCTGAGGGATGGGAGGCGCAGAAAGATAATAGGATTTTCCCAAGGTTACAGAGCTAGGTGGTCTTTCTGGTTATATTTTATTGAGATTTTTAAAAATAAATCAATCTTCCTGTCACCTTGGAGGGTGCATAAGAAAAGAAGTCTGGAAATGCTTCCTCCTAAATTTGATCTTCAGGTTTGCTAGTTGGGTACCTGTTGGCAGTTGAACCTTGGTTTCCTCATCTGCAAAATGGGGAGAGTAAAAGTATCTATTTCATAGGATTATTGTGAAGATTTAATACCTGCACACCATTCAACACAGTGTCTGGTCCTTGGTAAATGCTCAGTAACATTTAGCTGCTGTTGTTAATGTTCATGCTTGGAGCTTGGGGAAGAGAGAAATGGAGGAACTGACCTTGGTCTTCAGGGGGTGGGGGACTGAGACAAGATGCTTCTACACATTAAACCTGAGAAAGACTAGCTTCTTGCTTTGGTTCAAGAGGAAACTTCTCTGATACCATTTGACTGTGTCTTTCTCCAGGAGTGGTTGAATCTACTGCCTTAGTTGTTTGGTTGAGACGACAAATTAGCCAGAAAGCATTTTTGTTCAACAGCAGCCAGCAGGTGGCGGAGTTTGTGACAGCCAGGCCCTTGGTCATCGTTGGCTTCTTCCAGGTACTGGGACCAAGAAGTGGGTAGAGGCTTTCAGCTGGTGAGAAGTGCTGTGTGTGGGAGGGGGTGGGATGAAGAGACCTTTCTGTTTCGATTGCCCAATCTTCTCCATGTGATGAGCTGATTTTTAGGGGAAGCTCCAAGTGTTCAAATGAACAGGAATGGAGAGAAAAGAGAGAAGACTGGCATCTGTATTTAGTGGGTCTTCACAGTGTGAAGGGGACCCATTTAGAACATCACTGAACAAAAGGATGTCTTAGTTTCTGGTTTCAGAGCCACTGTTATCTATGAATCTAAAGGCCACCAGCCATGCTTGGGCCAGGCCAGTTTCTCTCCCTAACCTCTTTCCAAGCATCCTCATATATTAAAACCAACACAGGATAAACATGCACTGTTTGAAAATACACCAACCCTTATAGGTGCAGTAAAAGCAGATGTTTGGGGAAGAACATAAGTAACTTAGATATAATTATGAATTATCTCATTATAGCCTCATATATAGTTTTTTTATATTTATAAATAACTTGCAAATTGCTTTTGCTTTTTGAGAATGAGTTTCTTGTGTGTCTTAATTCAGTTGCTGTAAACTGGTGACTCCTCCCCTTCTCCCAGTAGAAGGCAGAATTTGGGCATTATATTTAAGACAGGGAGAATATCTGCCTCTCTCTCACCCCTTGTCACTTCTTTGAGAGATGTTTGGGCTTTTCTTTCAAGCTAAAGAATGAAGGCTGAAATTCTTGATATTAAGTTTACATTTTGTATTACATGTGGTTAAATCAATTGCCTCTTCTGAATGCAACTAAGTAACAAATGTTCAAAGTCTCAATCCCTAAGTTAGAGCAGCCTTTACTCTAGTAATTACAAAAGGTCACATTGGTCAATTCTCTCTATTAATCTCAAGGACTTCCCTATTTTGGCTTTAGTCATAGCCAGAGAAGCATTCTTAGTATGAAATACTCATGAAAGAGGATTTGGGTGATCCAGCAAAACCCCAGAACTTAAAAAAGTGAAGAGACGAAGAGATGAATCAGCCACCACTGCCATCTTTCCCTTATATGAGCAAGGCACCTTGATTTCTACCAAAGCCTTACCAAACGTTCTTTCCCAAACAGGATTTAGAGGAAGAAGTAGCAGAGTTGTTCTACGATGTGATCAAAGACTTTCCAGAGCTAACGTTTGGAGTGATAACAATTGGCAATGCCATTGGGCGTTTCCACATCACCCTTGACAGCGTCCTGGTATTCAAAAAGGTAGGGCTTTGATGCTATTGCTAGTGAGGGGATCTCTAGTTTAAAGTAGTGGAATTGTGTGAGCTTTGGGTACAAATTCTGATTCTGCCACTTGTGAGCCAGTGGCATTGGACCAGTTGACTTCTGTGAAGCCACAGTCTCCCCGTGTTGCTCCAGCCTTTCTAGCCATGTACCATCTTAAGCTTCTTATCTTTATTTAAGCAGTAAATGAAATTCATCAAGGCTCAATCCTATGCCTTTTTTCTTTTCTACTCCATGCTTCCCCTTCCACCCTTCATCGGTAATTACCATCTATGGCTATACACACATGACTTGTAAGTATCCATCTCCTGTGAGACTTCTCTAATCTGCAGACCTTTATGTGCAACACCAGACGTCTCAACATGGCTAAACCCAAAGTCATAATCTCCTGCCCAGGTCCTCTCCCGGTGTTTTCTCTCTTGCTCAAGGGATGATGCAACCACCTCTTCCATCCAGTTAAACAAGCCAGAAGGCCCAGGCAACATTCGAACACTTCCCTCTCCTTCACCTCTCATATACAATCCATCACCACAACTCTACTGATTTTATAACCAAAATACTCCTTTAACCTATTCATTTCTATCTCTATTGATACCATCATAGATCTAGCGTATGAAAAAAGACAAGAAGCCTTAGGCCCAGGATTCAAGACCAGCCTAGGCAGCATAGTGAGACTACATCTTTATAAAAAAAAAAAAAAAAAAAAAAAAAGTTACTCAGGCACGGAGTAAGTACTTGTAGTCCTAGCTACTCAGCAGGCTGAGGCAGGAGGATTGATTGAATCTGGGAGGTTGAGGCTGCAGTAAGCTGATCACACCACTGTACTCCAGCCTGAGCAACAGAATAAGACCTTGTCTCAAATAAATAAATAAAATGATAAAAGAAAACTTTAGAGAAGTTAAACTGAAGAGTTTAATTGAGCAAAGAACAATTCGTGAATCAGGCAGCCTCCCAAGCTGGAGTAGGTTCAGACAGACTCCAGCGAAGCCACATGGTGGAAAAAGATTTATGAACAGAAAAAGCAAAGTGATGTACAGAAGACAGAAGTGAGGTTCAGAAACAGTCAGATTGGTTACAGCTCAGTGTTTGCCTTATTTTAACATGGATTGAACAGTCGGTTACCTTTGATTGGCCAAAACTCAGTGATTGGCAGAAGTGTAGGCTATGACAGTCTGTTTACACCTCCATTTAGCTTATAGTTCACTACATACAGAGAAACATTTACGTCAAACTTAAAACATGTAAAGAGGCAGCTTTAGGCTAAACTTGATTTAACACCTATCAGGGCAGTCCTGAATCTCCCAGGAATGGGCTTGTCTTAATATGCCTGAGACATCAGTCATCGGTTGGGAGTAGTATGTGAGAAACTGCTCAGCCTTGGCACAGATATTTAAATATTTGATTGATTACAGAGCATGACAATGGCTGGGGCTGTTAAGTCAATTATACTCTTTGTGGCCTGCCATAGATCTGATATTTTCATGGCTGTCAGCTACCCAGATTCCACCCACAGACTAATCTGTCCAGCCTCTCCTAGTTATTAACTACCTAGATTACAGACTATACCTACCACCATTCCTCAGTGCTTTCCTTTTATCCATGGGGAAAATTGTGCTGTTTATATTTATTAAGTGCCTATATCATGAAAACTACTGTCTTCCAATGTGTTTCTCTCTTTGTCCAAGGGAAAAATCGTGAACCGCCAAGAGCTTATTAATGACAGTACCAACCAACAGGAACTCAACCGTGTCATAAAACAGCACCTTACAGATTTTGTTTTTGAATACAATAGTGAGGTCAGTGAGTAAAGGGTCCCTGGAAGAAGGGGAGTTGGAATCACCGTGTGTGCTTAGAATGACATATTTTCCTGGTCATTTCAGAATAAGGATCTGATTTACGAGTTGCACATCATGAGTCACATGCTGCTTTTTGTCTCCAAAAGCTCTGAGACGTATGGTATCATAATTCAGCATTACAAGCTGGCATCAAAGGAATTCCAAAACAAGGTTGGTAGAGTGCACCATTGCTCTTTGGGACTCGGGGATGAGGATCTAAGACCTGCAGACCCTGAGCCCATTTGCCTGCCCTGCCTATTATAACTTGAATCAGGAAAGATTGGCATGTGCAATTGCCTGCCAGTTTTCTGATTTGCATGTCAATGCCATATTATTTACTATTTAATTTGAAATATGCCTCCTCCATTCTTCCTGCCCAGTGTCTCTTCCATGCCAAATCTATACTCCCTCGCTTGTCTGTATAAGTCTACTCTGAGAACATGAAGGTTTGCCTGCTTTTCTAATGGACCACTAAGTGGACTCTGTATCCTAAGAGTAGTATCATTTGGCCAGGAGATGGGAGGAAGAAAGACCACTTCTGTCTGAGGTCAGGGAACATGAAAGCCTGAAGGCAGGAAGCAGCACAGATTGTCTGGCAAGTAATTGCTAAGATTCTGGGCTTTAACATTGTACAGACCCAAGTTCAAATTCTCTTTCTCTGGCAAACTACACTGTCTTAGTTGAGTTTCTTAACCCCATGCTGAGATCTCTTCATGTATGAAATGGACAGTTGTGTAAGAATTAGAAAATATATATGTAAAGCAATGAGCTTTACAATCAATGGTGCTTCTTATCATCATCATCCCATTAGAAACAAATGTTTCCCCTAAGCGCTATTCCTGTATTTAATGTAGTTAGTAGTACCTGAACTATTGAAGCTATTTGATTTATTTTTCTGTTCATCTTTATAGGAAGTATAATCATGGCAGTTTTTTTTCTCTTTTGAAAAAAAATTATTCTGAAATTAAATAAAACAATTAAATACTTTGTTACCTAAAATAAAGAAAGCCACTAGAGTATAACATATGTAATGCTCATGCTACATCCCACCACATTATTTTTGAAGACGATGGTTTGAATCACAGAAATAATTCCTCTTGTTAAATATATTTCTTGGAATCTTTTTTCCAATTTTACTCTAAGATTTTTGATGTAGTTAAATTGATTGCAACCTGATTGCTTTCTCTCTATTTCTATTGTATAGTAGTTAATGCTTAGCCATTATTTTCTTCCATTTTTTTTTAACTCTTTAATCTTCCTGGAATTTACATTGGCTTATATCAGAAGATGAAGTTCTAAATTGCAGTCACTATAGTGAGTTTCCAAAATGCCTTTTATTGATTGTGATCCATTTCACAGCCAACGATAAACCGTTGAATTAGTACTGTTTCAACAGATTGCACCTCTTATCTTGTTCACCTCTGTGCTCCAGTGCCAATGGAAGGTAGCAAATATTTGTTGAAAGTACACAAGGATGGTTTTAATACGTGTGCTTTGTTTTTCAATTTCTCTGGCACCTAAAAGAGTAGCACACAGTGGGGCCTTTAATCTGATGAATGAATGACCTGAAAGTATCTGACCCTAGATGGCTGCAGTGGCCTCTAACTTGTCTCCCTGCCTCCACGTTAGCCTTTTCTCTGCAGCCAGAATGACCTTCTAAACATTATTATCATGTCACTTTCTAGCTTACCATCCTTCGGTGGCCCTCTGTTATGTTTAGACTAAACCCAAGCTGCTTACTGGGCCTCGTCTTCAACAGTCTCTGACCGTGTCTCCTTTGTTTCTCTCCTTCATGGTGCTGAAGCTGTTACTGGAAAGGGGTCCTGATCCAGACCCTAAGAGGGGGTTCTTGGATCTCGTGCAAGAAAGAAATCAGGGCCAGTCTGTAAAGTGAAAGCAAGTTTATTAGGAAAGTAAAGGAATAAAGAATGGCTATTCTATAGACAGAGCAGCCCCGAGGGCTGCTGGTTGTCATTTTTATGCTAAACAAGAAGTGGATTTTTCATGGTTCCCCTTTTTAGACCATATGGGGTAACTTCCTGACATTGCCATGGCATTTGTGAACTGTCATGGTGCTGGTGGGAGTGTAGCAGTGAGGGTGACCAGAGGTTACTTTCATCCCCATCTTTGTTTAGGTGGGTTTTGGCCAGCTTCTTCCCTGCAACCTGTTTTATCAGCAAGGTCTTTACGACCTGTATCTTGTGCCAACCTCCTATCTCATTCCATGACTAAGAATGCCTGAACCATCTGGGAAAGCAGCCCCAAAGGTCTCAGCCTCATTTTACCCAGCCTCTATTTAAGATGGAGTTGCTCTGGTTCAAACGCCTCTGACAAAGCCACACTGACCTCTCTTTTCTATTCCCAGAACACTCTTAAGTTCTTTGGGTGTTTGTTTTGTCCCCAGGCCTTTGCACTGGCAGTTTCCACCACCCAGAATACTGTTCTGTGACTTGTTGTTATCAACTACGTCCCAGCTGAAATATGACCTCCTCAGGTTCTCCTCCTGACCACCCTACCTAATCCAGAGTCCCTACCTTTCCCCATCTGAGCAGTTACTTTCTATCACATTGCCCTGTTTTATTGTCTAATTGGCTCTCATTGCTGTTTGACTTTATTAGTTCATTCATTTATTTGTTGTCTGTCTTCTCCACTAGAACATAAGCTCCCTGAGGGCAGGGGTTTTGTCTGCTTTGGACAGGATTGTGTCCTCAATGCTTAGCAAAAGCTCACACATACTAGGCACTCCATGAATGTTTGTTGAATGAATGAGTGAATAAAGTTATGAATTTCCCTGATAGAATAATTTTGAATGATAATAAGAATTGTCACATATTAAACACTTTCTACCTGCCAGTCCTTGAACTAAGCCTTTCCATATATTGTCCTGTTTAATTCTCACAGCAACCCTAGAAGATAGGCACTATTATAATCATTTTATAGATAAGGAAACTGATGAAACAGTTTGAAGCAAAATGAAAGCCCAAGGTTTTCTGACTTCCTGAAGTTGTGTAGATGGAGCACAGCACAAGGAGGCTGCTGCCTGCTGTGCGTTTGGGTGCAGAGCTGCACCTGCCTTTGCTACGTTTTGCAGAGGTGCTCCACAGACCCCACCATGTGCATACCTTTAGTCCACAGCATTCCAACAGTTTTTCTCCATTGGCAAAGGATACAGAGAGACAAGGGTTTCATTTACTTTGCCAGATCCTTTTCATCCTTGTGGATGCAGATGAACCCAGAAATGGACGTGTCTTCGAGTACTTCCGGGTCACAGAGGTCGATATCCCCTCTGTCCAAATCCTAAATTTGAGCTCTGCTGCCAGGTACAAAATGCCTTCAGATGAGATAACCTATGAAAACCTCAAGAAGTTTGGCCACAGCTTCCTGAGTAAAAATGCCAAGGTAGGTTTGTTCTGGTACAAGGTGTATCCAGAACCTCAAAATCATCTCCTTCTCGTAATTTTTGCTGGCTTTGATAATTCTCCTCACCTGTATGTGGAGGCAGAATAAAGATCAACTTTGTGGCTCCATGTGGAGAAATCCCTCATCTCCCCACCTCAAATCTATCCAACTTCTGACCTAACCCAAGCCTTTAATTCCTCCACTGATTCTCAGTTGTAAAGTGGAGGCATTTCCTTTGCAGGAATTTGCAAGGCACTCAGTAGGTTTAACTTGCCATCTCAGAGGAGGCTTTTCTTCTCATATCGGCTCCAATGTGAAAGATCTACTTGGTCCAAGGGTAGATGATTGCCTTGAGGAGAAGGAGGATGAAGCCACAGGGCAATCAGGATTTGGCCTAAAAAGCTTTAAGAACCTTTTAGTTGGATGTGGCTAGAAGGGGGCTAGTCTATTTCACTGACAGGGAGGAAAGGCTGCAGAAACACATGGAACACGTCGTCACCCACTGTCTGTGTCTCCACAGCTACTCTGCTGAGTCAGGTAACCATATTATTTATTTTCCAAATTAGGACATAATGGGAGTAAAGGAGGAATTTAAAAATATATATATTCTGGAATGGGCTGGGTGTGGTGGTTCATGCCTATAATCCCAGCAGTTTGCAAGGCTGAGGTAAGAGAATCGCTTGAGCCCAGGAGTTTGAGACCAACCTGGCCAACATAGCAAGTTCCCATCTCAACAAAAAATTTAAAAATTAGCCAGGCATGGTGGTGTGCATCTGTAGTCTCAGCTACTTGGGAGGCTGAGGCAGGAGAATTGCTTGAGCCCAGGAGATCAAGGCTGCAGTGAGCTATGATCACATCACTGTACTCCAGCCTGGGCCACAGAGGAAGACCCTGTCTCAAAAAAAAAAAAAAAAAATTTTGGAACAATAGAAGTAAATTGAGACTCTGCAGACAAACCCAAATGATGGTCTGCTTAACTGTGAGTCTTCCACTGCCTTCTGTTCACTCCCCTAGAGACACAGCTGCCCTTGCAGCCTTTCTCTGCAGAAGCTGTCTTGTGTGCACAGCATTTTCATGGGACCAAGCGGTGAGGCTGCTGTCCTTCTTGCCACTTCCAACCCATTTCTCCTTCTTCCACCTTCAGAAACCCACAATGGCTTGGATCCCATGCTCTTTCACTTTAGACCCTGTGCTTCCCCCACCTCGTTGCTGTCCTTTAACTACCTCCCTTTACTCTCTGAGGACTTAAGCTCCTGATGGCAGCCTTTCCTTAAGCCCCAACTCTGCCATCATTTCCAGAGATGTCAGTGTCCACAACCCTCATCTCTCTTCTCCAGTAGTTGGTGTGTCCATGCCATGCCAGCAACCTGTTCTCATGGCCACAATCTGGAGATTGCAGCACCTCCCAATGCCTGACTTTCCCCTCCAGGACACACATGGCTACGATTCCTCATCTTTCTCATTGCCTCCAACCTCCTGACGTGATTCACCTGGCTCCAACCTCCTGACCTCGTGATTCACCTGCTTCGGCCTCCCAAAGTGCTGGGATACAGGTGTGAGCCACTGTGTCCAGCTTAAAGCTTCTTTTTGTAAAATCTGAGAATCCATCCCAGTTCGAAGCTTTGTCTGCTCCTCAGTCCCCTGATCCCATTTCTCTTTAGTGCCCACTCTGTGAACTTGCATTATATCATTCATTGCTCTGATGATGATTCTTTTAACTCCTTTATCCCCTCCATCTTCCACCTCCTCTACACCCCATAATACTCACCAGGCAAAGTTCCAACTCTAGCTGAACCCCCTTAACTTCCCTGCTTCCAGACCAATATCACTATGACACTGACTGGCTTCATGGAGTTGCAAACCAGCCTCTTGCGGACTCTGAGAAATGTCCTGGCATCCATATTGAAATTTCTGTGAGTGTGTTCATTTTAAAATCTCAGAGTCTCTCTGTCCTCGTACCCCATTCCCACTCACTCTCAGCTGAGTTCTCTACCACTAGATCACTAAGAAGATAGATGTCTTCACATTGGGGCCTCCTCGCTTTCCATCACCACATCTAAAATCCTACCTGGAATACAACCCATCCTCTCTCTCTTCCTCGCATTTGGATCTGAGGTGGTGTCTGTCTCCCTCTCAAAGGTCAACACATCTTCTTGTGCTGGTAGAGCAGAAATGGACATCCTCTATGAGATCTATGAGATCCACCTGATCCAACTCTTTCCCAATTTCCCACAATTGTCACCATTTTCTATCTCTCATGCCCCAGGGTTGCCCCATTTCTACTCCCACTGAAAAAATCATTAAGTTCTTTCCAGAGGCTGGAGGGGGTGCTGTGAGGGAGGACAGTGTGGGAGAAGGGACTGTGAGCCAGACAGAGGCTACACAGCAAGGGCCTCATAAGCATATTAAGAATCTGGTTTCCTAAGAGCAATGAGAAGCCAGATTTGCATAGTGAAAACAGAGCCCTGCTTGTAGACAATAAAGGTGTGGGAGGATTGGAAGGAGACATAGGGAGAACATCTGGAGTCTCTTCTGGAAATCTAGATGAGAGATAGAGGCTACCTGGATTTGGTCAGCAACAGCGCAGATGGAGGAAAGGATGTGGTTTCAGTAGCCATTCAGGAGGCAACAGTTGTAGATAAAAAATATGTTTGGAGATTTCCAACCCTTACTTCAAAGAGAAGAAAAGGCTGAGATCATTTTTTATTCATTCATTTGCAAAACATTTATTGAGGATCTACTATGTACCAGGCAGTGATACTCAATAGCGAGGAAAGAAAAATCTCTTATGACCTTCTGTCTAGTGTGGTAGAGACACATTAATCAAATAATCAGAAAAGTAAATATAAATAGCAAAAGTGAATAAGTGATACAAAAAAAGTGCTGAGTATTATGAGAATTTATGGCAGCGAGTCCTCATCTAGACCAGGGAAGCATCAGGGAAGTCCTCCCTTGGGTCATTCTGAAGCATACATTTTGAGTTACCCAGATGAAGAAGGGAGGGTAAGAATCAGGAGTGGGAGGGGCCTGCCAGGCAGAGGGAACAGCATTAACAAAGGCCTGAGCTGGAGGATAAGGTGAAGATCAACATGGCTGAGGAAAGAAAAGAAAAGACTTTCTTTATTGCAGGAACCAATCAAAGTGTGATCAAGGTTTTATACATCGTGTAAATGGTCTTGATTCTTAGCGTAATTGAGGACAACTAATTTATTTTTTTGAGCTAGAGTCTTGCTTTGTCAACTAGGCTGGAGTGCTGTAGCACATTCTTGGCACACTGCAACCTCCACCTCCCAAGTTCAAACAATTCTCTTGCCTCAGCTTCCTGAGTAGCTGGGATTACAGGTGCATGCCACCACACCCCACTAATTCTTTTTCTTTTTATTGGCAGAGATGGCGTTTTACCATGTTGGCCAGGCTGGTTTCAAACTCCTGACCTCGTGATCTGTCTGTGTCAGCCTCCCAAAATGCTGGGATACAGACATGAGCCACAGCGCCCAGCTTAGAGCTTCTTTTTATAAAATCTGATAATCCATCCCAGTTTGAAGCTTTGTCTGCTCCTTAGTCCCCTCATCCCAGTTTGCCCTGAAGCATCCAGGGTTGACATCAAACTCATGATCCAGCTCAGTATTTCAAAATTTTTCCTAAGGCTTTTGTGAAAAAACGCAAGAAAATATTTAGTTGTTTCCAATCAGGGTGGGGAGCCTTACAACTTCGAATCCCTTTTGAAGATTCTTAGGCCTCTCAAATATGCTTCCTAGAAACATCAATCCAGTGAAGAGATTCCAAAATATTGGGACCAGGGACTGGTTAAGCAGCTCGTGGGAAAGAACTTCAACATAGTCGTCTTTGACAAAGAAAAGGATGTGTTTGTGATGTTCTGTAAGTACCTCGAGGGCGGCTGGGAGGCAATGGGTGCTAACATTTTGTTTCCAGTGTTTCTCCTGAATTCTTGGGCCCTGAAATCTCCAAAACCCATCAATGCACCATGCCAAGGATGGTCGTCAGATACCCAAAGAGATGGACTCAAGATGCTATCAGGAACAATGACACTCTGTCCCCCAAAAATCTAATTCTTAGAGTGTATGCAATGCCTTCCACATAACCCAGGCCTGCGGCCATTTGTAAAAGCAGGAATGCCGATGGCTAACAATGCTTGATTGGGTGCTGTAGTATGCTGGGCTTCGTTCTAAGCCATTGCATACATTACCTCATTTAATCCCTTTGAAACCATTTTGAAAGTAGCTACTGTTATTGCTCTGACTCTGTAGATGACTAAATAGAGTCTCTAGGAGGTGAAGAAATTTTTCCATTATCCTGCATCCAGTAAGTGCTGTCACTGGGATTTGAACTATTCTGATTCTAGTACCTATGCTCCTAACTGCTGAACAGGATTTCTTTGCTTCTGGCTTTAGATGACTTATCAAATGGCCCCTATGAGGTAGGGACCCCGATCCTTCATGTACAGTGCTTAGCACAGTGTCTGGCATATTGTAAACACTTGATAAATGACAATTGTTATTGCTGTTATTTCTATTATTATAATTACTTCTAGGGCTTACCTAAGGACTTTTGCCCTTTTCCTACTGTTTCCGATTTGTGTGTAACAGATAAAGCCAGAGACGTTCTCTCCCACCCTGAGACACAGAGAAAGGTGATACTGAAGTTCCTTCAGACATCTGTTTTAACATTTAATGCACACTTACAATGAGCCAGGCACAAATTTGCTGTTGACACACCTGCTCTAATGAGCCATGTAATAACAAGTTTGTGAGAAAGTTATGGTGGTTGTCCCCACGTTACAGATCAGGGAACCCCACCTCAGAGAGGTTAATGACCTTACCCTAGGTCACACAGTAAGTTGCAAGGCAAGAGGTTTAAAGCAAGCTCTGATGCCATTACCTTCTTCAGGGTAAGACAAGGGTTACACTGCTTCATACAGGCCTTTTACAATCACTCTGAAATGGACTGTTATTCACAGAGTGAGGCACTTAAGGTCTGTGGCTGAATCACCAAGATCTGCTGTCTTTAAATGAGAGGCTAGGTGCAGCTGTTCTGTACTTATGTGACACCCAGAGTTATGAGACTGCCCATTTCGTTCTGATAAAAGGCAAAAGCAGCTTCATTTTCTTGGAAGTAGGACCATGAGATTGGCCCCCTGGGTCTGCAGCCATTATGCCCCTTCCTGTTCTGAACCAGGACCCGCTGAGTGCTAGGGGTCTGCCAGAGATGCTGCATGCAGGGCGGATGGCCATGGAGAAACTTGGCTTGTAAATGGGGGATGATCATCCAAAGGTGGTGTGTCTGGGGGCTTTTGAGGCCACTTCTCTTACAGAGGTAAAAACTGAGCTTTGAGCTCTAATAGAAGCACAAGCACGTAAGGTTTGCTTTCCCTTGGGTTGGAGCTGTTCTCTGGTTTCCAGAGGGCCAGGAGCCTGGACACACTCAAAGATCAAAGAACTGTCCACAAGAAAGTTCAATGTCCCCTATCCAAGAGTCGTTATGCCAGTCACATTTCTTGAGGATGTTCTCTTCTACTGAATTATAAAGGTAAAATTACATGACATGTAATTACATATACATGACAAGACATAACATAATAAATATGTTATATTAATGTTATGTTGTGTTATATTATGTTGTATTAATGTAATGTTATGTTATGTCATATTAATTCCTACCTGTGGTATAGTGGTCACAAGTCAAAGCAGCCTGTTTTTAACCCCACTTCTTCTACTTCATTACTCTGGACTGAAAAGTGCAATCACTATATAACTTTGGGCAAGTACCTTAACCTCTATTGTGGAAAATCCCTGTGCTATAATACATATGCACACACAAACATACACACCCACACATGCAGAACATAAAAAGTCATCTAGCATAAATATTGTTCTTGGCTTTCTTCTTCTACTAGAGTGGAACACTATGTTAAAAGAACGGAATTCAAAAAAAAAAAAAAAAAAGAGAAAAGAAAAAGCAAGCTGGGCACAGTGACACAAGCCTGTAGTCCCAGCAACTCAGGAATCTGACATGGAAGGATCGCTTGAACTCAGGAGTTTGAGTTTGAGCTCAACCTGGGCAGCATAGCAAGACCTTGCCTCTAAAAAGGGAAACAAAAATTAGAAAAAAACATGAACACACTAAAGTGTTAGTACTTGGGTGGAAGAGGGCTAAGCTTTTTTTTTTGAGATGGAGTCTTGCTGTGTCACCCAGGCTGGAGTACAGTGGCGTGATCTCAGCTCACTACAACCTCCACCTCCTGGATTCAAGCGAGTCTCCTGCATCAGCCTCCTGAGTAGCTGGGATTACAGGCACGTGCCACCATGCCTGGCTAATTTTTGTATTTTTAGTAGAGACGGGGTTTTACCATGTTGATCAGGCTGGTCTCAAACTCCTGACCTCATGATCCGCCCACCTCGGCCTCCCAAGGTGCTGGGATTACAGGCATGAGCTACCGTGCTCGGCCTATCAAATAACAATCTCATACTATGGCATAACATAATGTATATGCTATAATATATATGCCATATATATTATGTTATGCCATAGTATGGCTGAATGTTATGCCATAGTATGGCTGAATGTAAATGTAAAAATGACCTAATATATGATTAAAAGAAAGAGGGAGTACCATTGGCAAAACAGCAGGACCACAAGTGGAAGATAGTGATACCATGTGTGGAGTGGCGCCAGCCTTCAGGGTCTTCATCAGTGTGAGCCTGAGCCACTGTCCTTCTCTTCCAGATGCGCCCTGGTCTAAAAAGTGCAAGACGCTGTTCCCGCTGTTGGAGGAACTGGGCAGAAAGTATCAAAACCACTCCACAGTCATCATTGCCAAGATCGACATCACAGCCAATGACATTCAGCTTATGTACCTGGACCGGTACCCATTCTTCAGGCTGTTCCCCACCAACTCTCAACAAGTGAGGAGCTCTTGGGATGCGCACATGGCTGACAACAATCTTATGTTATCATCAGGGACTCAGCTTCTCCCTACCTCTAGCTGCACTTTCTGCCAAACCAGTTTTATTCTCAGCAGCAGCCACTATTTGTCCTCTCACATTCAAGCTCAAAGAATCTTTTCCAGTAGTTTGCTCTAAAGTCCTGAGACTCACTATAATTGGATGTAGCTTGCATATCCCTGACCCAATCACTGTGGCCAAGTGGATGTGGGTGTTTTGATGGGTACGCCTGGTTTATATGCTTCCCACTAGTATTGGGGTTAAGCTCTACCCTAACAATATGAAATAAGATGGGAATATTGGATGTAGGGGATTACCAGGTGATGGAAAAAATACATGCTAGCGATGAACAATGTCATTTCCATCTTGGGATTACAGTTATTAACCATAACCAGTGTTGACAGAACCCACTCTCCATGCCATGTCCATGCATGGGAAAGAGCATCAGTCAAAAAAATGTGAGCCCAGATTCCTGCTCCTTAAAAGAGTATGGATGAATGCAATTGAAACTGCGGCGGAGGAAAAGATTCTGGAGGGTAGATATGGCTGCGAGTCTCCAAGCAGACCCGGGACTCCAGAGAAGGGTGGGGACTTAAATCAGGTTCGAGGAGGGGCCATGCACTACAGGTAGGAAGTGTAGTCTGAGCAAAGAGGTGGGCAGAAGGGTGGCCCCAGCACTGTGACAAGATGCCATCATGACCCACTCTTTGTTCAGACTGCACTGCAGAGGATGCATGTGGGGGAGGTGAGCAACAGGCTGGGCTGAGAGGATGAGGGTAAGTTCATAATCTCAAATTATCTGAAAAGTAGTTTAGATGACCCATGAACAATAAGCAACTTCTGAACTTTCCTAAAGAGGAAAGGGAATTTGTGATAACTGAACACTGACCACATGCCAGATGCTTCTGAAAAAAACTATTCTTTCTGTTATTATTGTCACTATTATGGTAATAGTAATAATAATAATAATATAAAAACATATAGTGCTCATCACAAACCAGGCACTGTTTTCAGTACTTCACATGTACTACCTCATTTACTCCTTATAACAACCCCAGGAGGTAGGTACTACTTTATCTCCATATTATAGATAGGAAAACTGAGTCAGAGAAATTAAGTAACCAGACCACACTGCAGTAATGCAGCCAAAATTTAAGGCTTCCATGTGTGGTTTTACAGTCCATGCTTTGATCCACTCCATAGCAACCCTATGATAGAGGCATTTTTATTATCCTTATCTTGGAGCCATGGCACTGGAGGCTCAGAGAGGTTAAAGAACCTGCATAACATACCTGGTTGTTAGGAATTTGACCCTGGGTTTACCTAGGTAGCAATCCTCGAGCATCTCTGGAAGAGGCTCCCATCCTGACCCTGTTCCGTTTTCTTCCTAGGCTGTCCTGTATAAGGGAGAACATACTCTGAAGGGCTTCTCTGACTTCCTGGAAAGCCACATCAAAACCAGGATTGAGGATGAGGATGAGGTAAGGGGCAACAGAAACATCCTGGATTATTCTGTCCCACACAGAATCCCTAGAAACTCAAAGGGCAACAAAAGACTGTACTTGGAATTCCAAAATCTCATGAGATGGTGATGGGATTCTGTCCTCTGGCATTACTCTCCTGATGCATGGGACCACAGGCCCCCTTCTGCCTCAGCCATGCCTCAGCGAGGCCCTCTGCTGGATGGTGCTGTCTGTATTAATTAGGACTTTGTGTTGCAAATTTCAGACACTACTCTTGGCTTTAAGCGACAATGGGAATTTATCCCATATAACTGGTAGAACATCAGATGTGAGTGGATCCAGAACCCACACTTGCTTTCTGTCTTCCCATCTCTGTTCTCCTCTATGTTGGTTTCATTCTCAAGTAGTCATTTCTCCACGAGGTTCAAAGATTACACCACAGCTCCAAACTAACATCTTCCCAGTATAGAAAGCAAGCATCTACTTTTTAGACGTCCCAGAAAATGTCCTGGATAGGGATCTCATTAGCAAAGATTGTCACCTGTCCAGTCCTGGAGCTAGTGGTGTGGGAGCCACACCTATAGACTTAGAACCTTTGGTTTCCCTAAAGGTCCTCTTACCTGAAGGGTGAAACCACAGTTGGGCACTTTATCACCCAAACCAAATGAACCTTTAGTATCTATGAAAATCCTGCAGGCCAAAGACTGATTCTCTCTGGGCATTTTCAGAAAAAGTAGCCTTGACTGTTACAGTCACAATGATCTTGCCTCTATTTCTTTCTCCCTTTCTTCCCTCCCTCCCTTCTACCTTCCACCTTTTCTTTCATAGCTATTGTCTGTTGAGCAAAATGAAGTGATAGAAGAGGAAGTGCTAGCTGCGGAAAAGGAGGTGCCTGCAATGAGGAAAGAGTTACCCGAACAGCAGTTGCCTGAGCTGGAGAACGTGACCAAGCATGTGTCCAAGTTGGAAGAGCCAGCTGGGAAGAAGAGAACACCTGAGGAGGTGGTGGTGGTGGCGGCTAAGCCAAAGGGACCTCCAACTCAAAAGAAGAAACCAAAAGTCAAGGAAGAACTTTAGCTGCTCCAAGGAAACAAGGTGCCCATTTTTGATTCCAATAAAAGCATATAGCGTTGTGGAAGGATAGGTAGGGGCTGGATAATAAAGCCTCTGAATGTCCTTGGCTCTGTTTTACTCATGACATTTTTTTCCTGGTTGGTGCTCTCTTAGAAGAACTGTTTGACCTGAAATTCAGGCAGGACTGTAGGGGAAGCCACAGTAGCAACATTCAACGAGTGTGTGTAACATGCTCGGCATTCATCTAGTTCTCACAACACCACTGAGCTGGGGCTCATGATTCCCATTTTATAGATGGGAAAACTGAGACACAGAGAGGTTAGGCAAACAGGCAGGATCACACAGCTAGAAAGCTGTTGAGATGCAATCAATCCCAGGCAATCACACTCCAAAGTATGTGCACTTAACCACTATGTTACCATCTCCTACGAGGTCAGGTGTTCCCAGAGTTTGGCTAAGTCCTTCAAATGAGGTAGACTGATTGGCTTACACTGCATTTGGGCACAGTAAGAAAATGACAGAATCCCAAACCTGTCCCCAGACTTCCACATCTCAGTAAGTGGCCCAATTCACTCAAGCAATCACATCAGAATCATCATCAACTGCCTTTTCCTTCTTTCCTTCCTTCCTTCCTTTCCTTCCTTCCTTTCCTTCTTTCTTTCTTTTCTTTTCTTTTTTTTTTTTTGAGAAAGGGTCTCACTCTGTCACCCAGGCTGGAGTCCAGTGGCACAAACATGGCTCACTGCAACCTCAACCTCCTGGGCTCAAATAATCCTCCTGTCTCAGCCCTGCAAGTAGCTGGGACTGCAGGCACACATCACCATGCCCAGATAATTTTTGTATGTTTTTGGAGAGATGAGGTTTCGTCATGTTGCCCAGGCTGCTCTTGAAATCCTGAGCTCAGGCAATGCACCTGTCTTGACCTCCAAAATGCTAGGTTCTACTGCTTTCTTTTACTACCATAAAAGTAGCTTATCCATCCATGTGATCCCACCCACTTCCCTTCATCTCCACTGACTGTCACCCACCATTTCTCAGCTGCAGTCTCCTAACTGGTCTTTTTGCTGTCACTTTGTACCTCCCTCCCGGCCCCCACCCCATACCACTCCATATTCCATATAGCCACTGAGACCACCTTTTAAAAAGCTAGCCCTAAGCACTTATAACATACTCTTGTTTAATACTGTAATGCAGGGGTCCCCAGCTTCCCAACTGTTGACCAGTATGGGTAGGTGTCCCGTTAGGAACCTGGCAGCACAGCAGTAAGTGAGCCATGGGTGAGCAAGCATTACCACCTGAGCTCTGCCTGGGTATTAGATTCTCATAGGGGCCGGAACCCAGTTGTAAACTTGGGGGGGCATACAAGGGATTTAGGTTGCCAGCTCCTTATGAGAATAGAATGCCTGATGATCTGGCATTAGATCTATGCCATGGAATGGTTTCTTCCCATTTCTTATTTCCCAGTTTCATACCATTTCCCTCCTGAGCCCCCCGCCACACCCCCTACCTCCCAAACCTTCCCACCCCCAACCTTGGAAAAATCATCTTCCAGTAAACCAGTCTCTGGTGCCAAAAAGTTTGGAGACCGCTGCTGTAATGGCATCTTTATTGCTTTTAGAATAAAATCTAGTCTGCCTACCATGCCGTCAACGCCTTGAAAGATTTTGGCCTCACAGATCTCCTTCTCTCCCTCTCCCCCTCACATTCCAGGCTCCAGCCACACTTCCTGTCTACTCTATGAACAAGCCAAATTCACTGTCTCCTCATGTTCCCTCTGCCTAAATGCACTCCCTTCAGAATACACTCCCCCCAGGTCTTCACACAGCTGTGCCCTTTTCATGGTTCAAATCTCAGCTCACCTGTCACTACCTCCAAAAGGCGTTTCTGGGGACCAATATCTGAAAGCGTCTTACTATTTTGTTGTGCAATGATTTATTGCCTGATTCTCCAACTAATATGTAAGCCCCATGAAAGTAGATACGTCTGTTTTCTGTCTTGCTATATTCCCTTTGCCTATAACTCTACTTGACACATATTAGATGCTTAATAAATGCTCATGGATCAATGAAAAATTCCATATTAGGTGAGAGATACATAATTTCATACTCATCCCAAAAGGCAGAGGTGCTGACAATGTTGTCTCCAGATCCAAATTGGAATCTGTATTAGTTCCCTATTGTTGTTCTGACAAATTAACACTTAGGGGCTTAAAACAACACGAACTTACTCCCTTAGAGTTCTGGAGGCTAGACATTAGAAATCATTTCCACAAGACTAAATTCAAGATATCATCAGAGTTAATCCCTTTTGGATGAATTCCCTGTTTTACCTTTTCTAACTCCTGGGAGGCCCTGCATTCCTTGGTTCGTGGTTCTGTTGTAGAATCACTCTGACTTTTTGTTTCACCCTCACACCTACTTTCTCTGACTCCTCCTGCATCACTTTTATAAGCACCGCTGTGATCACATCTAGCCTGCTCAGACAACCTCTCCATCTCAAGGTCCGTTATCACACCGGCACAGTCCCTTTTGCCATATAAGGCAACGCTCACAGGTTTGGGGGTTCAGATGTAGATGTATTTGGGGGTCGTTATTCAGCCTAACACAGATTTACCTCGCTGATTTATGTCATTCATTTCAGCCAGGACTTCTCTTGAGAAAAGGAGGATGGTGCTCTTTTAGAAATTGAGGTCTCTAGAAACCACCTGGGTCTCCCCACTCCTCACCTGTCACATAAAGCAAAGGCTGTTTATGGTTTTTAAGACCTCCAGAACCAGCTCCCATACCCCTCACCCCGAACCTGGCCTGTCCACAACCGGAGGAAGCTGGGAACAGCCTGCGGCTCTGAAACTCACCTGAGCCGCATTCCCTGACAGGAGCAGGTGTTAGTATTCAGGACACGGCAGGAGGCTCACCTGCCTCAGCCTTGAGGCCATGTGGCTGCCAGTTGAAGGAGGGTTACGTGGGGGCTGCGTAGACCAGGTCATGTGGCATAGAGCCCCTGACCAGCCACGAGCCAGAAAATGAGTGTGCCACCTGCAGGTTCCCCGGGCGTAACTGGAGCCTCAGGAGGTGTGTGCTCAGAGAGGTACGTGGGACAGGTGATACCCCTCTGTTGGGGGTTCTTCTCTCTTGGCTCATTTTTGCCCCTTTCTGACACACACCAACCTCTCATTCTAATTCTTTGTGTTTTGTTTGTCATTTTTTTCAAAACTTTCTACCCCTTAGTTTAACTCTTTCCAAAACTACCTAAAACCACTTATCCCTCCTGTCATGGCTGAGCATGGAGTGTTCTTTAACCCAAGGAATGCAGGAAAATCAGAGAGATTTGGGGTTTAGTGTGGATTTAGCGCTAGCTAGCTGTGCAATCTTGGAGGAGTTACTCCACCTCTCTGAACTTGTCTTCTTC
Source organism: Cacajao melanocephalus (assembly GCA_963573385.1). NCBI lineage: Eukaryota > Metazoa > Chordata > Mammalia > Primates > Pitheciidae > Cacajao > Cacajao melanocephalus. The sequence goes on along the minus strand of CAUYLG010007063.1, from coordinate 149,726 downwards.
CCTGTGATGTAGGTTGCTGTGTTTCGCTGTTTGAGACAATGGAGGCAAAGACACTGAGCAGTATCTGACACAAGAGAAGTGCTCAGAAGGTGATTGTTCTTAGCATTATTAAGATCAAGTCTCCTACCCATGTTTGAAAGTTAAGAGAGAAGAGTGTTTCAGGCTAAGGGTGGTGGCTCATGCCTGTAATCCCAGCATTTTGGGAGGCTGAGGTGGGTAGATCACCTGAGGTCTGGAGTTCAAGACCAGCTGGCCAATGTGGTGAAACTCAGTCTCTACTAAAAATACAGAAATTAGCTGGGTGTGGTGGTGTGTGCCTGTAATCCCAGCTTCTCAGGAGGCTAAGGCAGGAGAATCACTTGAACTTGGCAGGTGGAGCTTGCAGTGAGCCAAGATTGAGTTACTGGACTCCAGCCTGGGAGATAGAGCAAGATCTGCCAAAAAGGAAGGAAGGAAGGAAAGAAAGAGAAAGAAAGGGGGAGAGAGAGAGAGAGAGAGAGAGAGAGAGAGAAAGAAGAGAGAGAAGGAGAAAGAAAGAAAGGAAATAAAGAAAGAGAAAGAAAGGAAGGAAGGAAAGGAGGGAGGGAGAGAAGGAAGAGAGGGAAAGAAAGGAAGGAAGGAAAAAGGAAAAGTGTTTCAAGAAGGAGATAAGTACTGAGAGATTAAGGTTCATTCAAAAGCAAATATTTATTGTGCACTGTCCTAGAGGTAAGATAAAGAGAAATTTGATTGAATTTGGTAATGTGGATATCTTTGGTGATCTTGATGAGCAACAGGGCAGGAAACTATGGCCATTGACAACTTGTTATGTCACAGATCCCAAAAGAAGGGGACACACCACGCTGGTGGAGGGGCTGAAGGGAGAGGAAGAGCCCCCAAGAAGTACCAGCGTCAGTCAGGAGGTAAAGAGAACAGGGAAAAGGCAGGAAAGAGCATTTATTGTAGTTTCTGCAGGAAGGAATGGGAGAGTCAGGGTAAGCAGATTTAGGATTGGCTTAGTCGGAATAATTTCAGAGACCTTTGGGCCGTAGGAATTGTCTCTAGGTGTCTGGTACCTGGTCCCATGGGGTGATTTAAAGCAGCGAGTAGTGACTCTGAGTGTAAAAGCCCCATAAAGGAGGACAAGGGTTGGGGGTATGTGCTCTGGATTGGTTGAGTTGCAGTGAGAAAGACACATTCACAAATAAGTCATTTTTGATCTCTAGTAATTATTGAGCCCTGGGAGGGGCAGTCCCTCCGTGATCAGTAAGGCCCCAAGATGTAAAAGCACCAAATACAGAAACTAGAAAGCAAGGTGATTACACTTATGAATAGATTCCAACCCAAACTCCTTGTTTTCCTGCCTAAGTCTTTGTCAAGACAACTCCAGAAGCTACCTGGGGTCACCATCTTTAATCCTTTGAAGACACCCATACTAGGGTTTAGATAAGGTCTCATGAAAAAGGCATAGGATAAAAACGACTAGTTCAGAAAAAAAAAAAAAAAACAGTAAATAAATGAAGAGATGATAATTTCCCTTTTCATCAAACAAGTGCAAAAGTGAACAACAATGACATATTTTTGACTTATCCTTTTGGCAAAGATGAAAGCAAGTTACCAATGCTCAGAACTGGTGAGTGCTCTTGGCGGGATTGTAAACCAATTTTTAATCATCTCTCTGGGGTGCTGTTTGGGAAGAGGTGTCAATATCCCTACAGCGGTGCTACCTCTTTGACCCAGAAATTCCACTTCTCGGACATAATTGTGAGGAGATAATTGCACCAGTGTCAATGGTTACCCTACCACTGAGTGGAACAGAATGAGGAAATGTCCTGAAAAGATCAACGCCGTGATCATGGTGATATTGCCTGCTCAGCCCAAGTTCACACATATTTTATTTTTCTCAACATGATGGCAGTACTCTTACATTGATTTTTGAAATGCCATGTATGTAGAACGGTCTGAAGACATGGTTTTCACTCAGGCTCTGTCATTTTCTACCTCAGTGATTGCACAACAGCAAAGCAGAATTTGCAGAATTTCCATGAATATAATCATCACCACATGCCTTTACTTGCATCATCTCCTTTGGCTACTATTACTACTGAGAGAGATGGGTATTCTCATTTTGTAGAGAATGAAATTGACCTCTGGACCTCAGGAAGGTTAAGAAATGAGCCCACTGGCATGCAATAAACAGCCGATATGGGAGTCGGACTGACTCCAAAGTCAGTCTATTTAATTGCAAAGTTATTTCGCCTCCAAAGGGACCTCCCAGTCATCAGGCCTACGATTGCTTGTTTCACAGAGGGGGCCAGGTCCAACGATGTTGAACTATCTTCTAATTCTGACTCTCAGCAATTCTCAGCTCCTCTCTTGCTTGGGTCTGGATTCTAAGGCTGATCTCATGAGAATGGGTGTTTCAGAAGGGTGACCTCTCCAAGACAGGTGCACCTCCCAGCAGGGGCAGTGAACATCCCTTTGGTCCTTATGCAGGCTGGCTTCACATACCGGTTTCTGCCTGGATGCTTGGGCCCACCCTGCCCTTGTCAGTGACCAAGAAGAAGCTCAGAACCTTGGCACTGCTTTCCTAGTTAATTTCTAACTAAGGAATCTCTTGCGGTGAGAAGGTGAGAAACAGTGACCTTGTATTTCCCTGCAGAGGTGTGACCTGCCGCCCCCCCCCCGCCCCGCCGTGTCAATCATTTGGGGTCTCTAACTATTAGGAGAAAGAACAACAACAACCTCACAGCTCGGAAAAGGCAAACATTGTGCCAGAAGGAAAAAATATTCCACCCCCAAGAAAACAATATCAAAAAATAGAACTAGAGAATAATTGGAGGAGAGACTGCCAGCCTGGGACAAATGTATATATATATAAGTATGAGGCACACATTTGTGACCAGACTAACTCTACCTTTGTGGCTTCAGGTAAGGCTATCTGTAGATGTCTTCTCCTAGCCTAGCTTCTCTCCATTCTATCTGAAGGAGGTAGGAGAGAAAATTAAGACCTCGGACCCTGGGGTCAGACCTGGATTTGAGTCATTATTCTGCTGATTATTGTCTTCATGATCTTGGGTAATTTAGTTTTCCTCTCTTTGATCCTCCCCATCCTAGTAACAACGACTACTATTTTTTGACTTATTCCATGAATACTACTTATGCACCTATTACATGCCAGGTACCAGGGATACAACAATGAACAAGAACGTTTGCTGTGTGCTGGGCCTTGCTTGACATCTGTCATCTAGTTAATCCCAGGACAATATGCAATGTTTTATGTCGCAACTCATTAGTGGCTCATAAAATCGTTCCATTTGTGGGTTATATCCTGAGACTTCTTTTAATTAAGTATAATAGAATATGTCAGTAAGCAATGCGCATTTGAGGGAAGTAATTAGCCTTTTTGTCTCTCTGTTTTCTCACCTGCAAACTAGGATAATAGTAATTATCTCATAGGGTTGTGGTAAGAATCAAATGATTTAATATAGTAAGAATATCAATTGTCTTACAAAATTTTATGTGTGATTTGTGTGTGTGTGTGCGTGCACACACGCAAATTCATGCAGAAGCAACTGCACTAGATGAAGACATAAAACGTCTTTCTTTCTTTTTTTTTCTCTTTTGAAACCGAGTTTCACTCTTGTCACCCAGGTTGGAGTGCAATGATGTGATCTCAGCTCACTGCCTCCTGGGTTCAAGCGATTCTCTTGCCTCAGCCTCCTGAGTAGCTGGGATTGCAGGCATATGCCGCCATGCCCAGCTAATTTTGTATTTTCAGTAGAGATGGGGTTTCTCCATGTTGATCAGGCTGGTCTCGAACTCCTGACCTCAGGTGATACACTCACCTCAGCCTCCCAAAGTGCTCAGATTACAGCATGAGTCACCACATCAGGCAACATAAAATATTTTTCTTATAGTACATCATTGTCACAAAGATCTGGAAAATACTGCTGTAGGACCCAGGGTCTTTGAGCACATGGATGTCTTTGAACTGAGCCTGGCCCATCATAGATACTCAGTTTGTAAAGCAACAATCTCCATTTCACAGACAAAAACAAAGACTTAGGGAACTGAAATATCTTGCCAAACATCACAGTCTTATTCATCAGTAAAACAGGGGTTTGAATCCCAGTTGCAGGCTGTAGCTTCTATGTACTTAGCCACCATGCCACCTTATTTTGCTGCTATAAACACTGGGGTAATACTGGCATCCACCTTGGACTGTTTTGCCAATGGAAAGAAATAATAAGTGACCCATCCAGAAACATTAAAATGCATTGTGAAGATTAATTACTTCTCGAGTTGCTTGTCTGAAGCCACTTCTTTACGATATGTGAGTTGCACAGACTTTGTTGTGTTCATTGTTCTCCATGGTGACTAGCTCCCTGTTTGGCACAAACTCATTAGATGTTTGTTGAATGAATACCTGGATGTGGGCAAATTGAAAGTTTCCAGGCAGAGGATCAGTTAAAATCCAAAGCTGCCTTCAATAAAGTGGTGAGTCCAGAACATTATTCCATCTTGCTGCTTCCTGCTCCAAATGACTCAGTTCTTCAAAACGTGCACTGTGCTGAGACTTGGGGAGCCAAGACTGGGATGTTGGTGAAGTGAGGGAGAGTACAAAGGGGAAAGTCCCAGCAAAACAAGGGCTACAGTGTTGTACAATTTTTTAGTCCATATAAGTGACACCTCCTGGAGTTGTGTAACCTGCAATCAAAGCACTCCTCACAACTGTAGGGAGGAGAGTTAGATCATGCATTTGTCCCATCCATCTCCGTTCACAGGACACCAGACATCAGAGACAGAGAGAAAAACTCAAGGGGCCAACCTGACTTGTCTTTGGGCAGGTGTTCTCTAGATCAGAAGTAGCTGTGAAGAGCAAAAGGATGGGGCAGCCATCTCTGACTTGGATGCTGACGGTGGTAGTGGCCTCTTGGTTCATCACAGCTGCAGCCACTGACACCTCAGAAGCAAGTAAGTGAGAAGTGTGTGTGTGTATGTGTGTGCCTGCATGAGGAGTAGTGTAGCACTTGTTAGAGGCAATGTCAATTTTCCTATCGCATTTTGAATTTGCATTGTCTTTATTCTAAGTCCATTTTTTAGACTTCAATATGCACAGGACTCACTTGGAAATTTTGCTAAAATGCAGATTCTGGTTCAGCAGATCTTCAGTTGGACCTGAGATGCTGATTTTCTTTTCTTTTCTTTTCTTTTCTTTTCTTTTCTTTCTTTTTTTTTTTTTTTTTTTTTTTGCTTGTTGCCCAGGCTGGAGTGCAGTGGCGCGATCTCAGCTCACTGCAGCCGCAGCCTCCTGGATGCAAGTGATTCTCTTGCCTCAGCCTCCTGAGTAGCTGGGACTACAGGCACATGCCACTACGCCCAGCTAATTTTTTGTATTTTTAGAAGAGACGGGATTTCACCATGTTGACCGGGATGGTCTTGATCTCCTGACCTCATGATCCACCCACCTTGACCTCCCTAAGTGCTGGGATTACAGGCATGAGCCACCATGCCTGGCCAATGCTGAATTTTAACAAACTTCCAGATGATGCTAATGGAGGGGTCCTTGGAGCACACATTGAAAAGCAAGGGCCTAGAACATCTCTAAGACATGCAGTCCCTTTATTGGAAGGTCAGAAACATACTCTATTACATAGGAGATTTGAACCCATGCAGGAGGCTCCAAACACCTTCCCTTTCAACCTTAAGAAGTCATTCCATTGGGTTGAGATTTGCTCTCACCCCACTTTCATCTTCTCCCTGGAGTACCTTGGGGCACGTTGAATACTATATGTGGTGTCCTAGTTAAAATCAAATATTTTGTGGTCCTGCCATCTGCGTTTGTACCCTGGTTCTACTTCTTACCAAAGGAGCAAGGGGCTTCATCCCTCCAAACCTCAGTTTTCTCATCTTTAAAATAAGGATAAATCAAAAACTGTCCTTATGAGGCCATTGGGAAGTATTCAGCAAGATAGTGAATGAAAAGTGCACATCCTATTGCCTGGCATATAGTAACTGCTTAATAAACAACAGCTTATTTTTTTTTAATGATTATTTTTATTATGGAGGAACAAAGTACAACTGCCCTGCCAGGTGGAGTTGGAGGACTACTCAGAGAGGAGGCAACACTGAGCCGGGTCCTGAGGAAGGTTTCACCAGGCAGGGAAGCAGATCTGGCAGAAAGCAAAAAATGTGCAAAGGCAGAGACGGCAACAGGTTCACTGTAAATCCTACCAAAGTACAGGAATTCTGTACATTACTTTTGTGAATGTGGGAATGTGGATATTTTAAAAGAAGGTAGCTTGAAAGCAATGCTTAACACAGAAAAATGAATGGTGGAGTTGGGCATGATGGCAGGTGCCTGTAGTCCCAGCTTTTTCAGAAGCTGTGGCAGGGTGGGGTGGGGGTGGGGAGTGGAGGCTTGAGCCAGGAGTTGGAGGCTGCAATGAGCTATGATCGCACCACTGCACTCCAGCCTGGGCAACAGAACTAGACTCCCTCTCTAAAAATTAATAAAGTTAAAAACTAAAATGAAATAAACACAGAATGAATGGTGGAAGGCTGACATCATCACGGGAGTTTTGTTTCTTTCCTTCTTTTCTTGTTTTGGAGGGAGTCCTAGACAATAAATCTTAAATATAATGTGAGTTCCCTGGAGAATGAGGGAAGGATCTCCGGGTGGCCATGGGCCCAGCTGCCCACACTCTGAGGCTGGGCTCTTCTGTCCACAGGATGGTGTTCCGAATGTCACAGCAATGCCACCTGCTTGGAGGATGGGGCCGTCACGACGTGCACCTGCCAGGAGGGCTTCACCGGCGACGGCCTGAGCTGCGTGGACCTGGATGAGTGCGCCACTCCAGGGGCTCACAACTGCTCGACCAACAGCAGCTGCGTAAATACGCCAGGCTCCTTCTCCTGCGTCTGCCCCGAAGGCTTCCGCCTGTCGCCAGGGCTGGGCTGCACAGACGTGGATGAGTGCACGGAACCTGGGCTTAGCCACTGCCACGCCCTGGCAACGTGTGTCAATGTGGTGGGCAACTACTCTTGCGTGTGTCCTGGGGGTTACTGGGGGGATGGATGGCACTGTGAGTGTTCCCCGGGCTCCTGCGGGCCGGGGCTGGACTGCGTGCCCAAGGGTGACGCGCTCGTGTGCGCGGATCCGTGTCAGGCGCACCGCACCCTGGACGAGTACTGGCGCAGCACCGAGTACGGGGCAGGCTACGCCTGCGACACGGACCTGCGCGGCTGGTACCGCTTCGTGGGCCAGGGCGGCGTGCGCCTGGCTGAGACCTGCGTGCCCGTCCTGCGCTGCAACACGGCCGCCCCAATGTGGCTCAATGGCACGCATCCGTCCAGCGACGAAGGCATCGTGAGCCGCACGGCCTGCGCGCACTGGAGCGACCATTGCTGCCTGTGGGATGCATCAGTCCAGGTGAAGGCCTGCGCCGGCGGCTACTACGTCTACAACCTGACAGCGCCCCCCGAGTGTCACCTGGCGTACTGCACAGGTCAGCCCGGTGTTTCCCCGCAGGCTGGATAGGCAGTACCGGGGACTGGGGCGCCTCCTTATTGATTGTCTGTCCCTGTGACCCTGCAGATCCCAGCTCCGTGGAGGGGACGTGTGAGGAGTGCAGTATAGACGAGGACTGCAAATCGGATAACGGCAGATGGCACTGCCAGTGCAAACAGGACTTCAACATCACTGGTGAGGCCAGTAGGGACGAAGTAGGTTGTTGAGAAACCTGTCATTGACTGGGGGAGGGACACATTCCTCCCCTGTGAGATTGGGGTCATCTGGGTATGACGCAGGAAATACATATCCAACCTGAGTGAAAATAGAAGAGCCACTAATGCACATTAAAGCTGGCAAGAGGCTCCCCGAGTCTCTCTTTAGTTGACTTCAAAGCTCCAAGAGCTTTGGGGACCTCCTCGCACCCAACCTTCTTTCTAAGGCCCCACACCACAGTGGGCACACGCGTTGCTGCCATCTGGGAGCCAAAGACCGTCTGAGTCCTTTTCCTGCAGCACCAGAACACAGGCCTGGTGACCAGTCCACCAATCAGCTCAGGCCTGGTGACCAGTCCACCAATCAGCTCAGGACTCTGGGCCAGGCACAAGCCTCAGATTTCTCATAGGTACAATTATTGAAGATGAAAATTGTATTTCCAGACTTCAGTCACCATTTTAGTCACATCCAGGTGCCAACTTTACAACTGGAACCTTGGTTCACTTGCTTTATCCAAGTGTTACCTGTGCCATGACTTTTATTATTAACTCGTTTTTCTTCTAATGGACTGAATCTCTTAAGTAAATGTGGGGTGTTGATGGTCACGGCTTCATCTGTCTATGGCAAGTTACGCTTACCTTAGACAGAAAGTTAACTATAAAAATAAAGTGAAAAGAAAAGGTACTAAATTCCAGCAGTTGTGTAATACTTCAATAAAACAAAATTTTAAAAATAAATACTAAAAATTTTAAAAAATACTTCAATTTTTAAAAAATTAAAAATGAATTCTAGCTGGATCTTGTTTCCTTCCCCAAACTCTGAGCCTGAGGCCTGCTCTCTGTTTGAGAGGGAAGTTAGTGGGCTGGACGCTGTGGCTCACGCCTGTAATCCCAGCACTTTGGGAGGCTGAGGTGGGCGGATCACCTGAGATCAGGAGTTGGTCAGCCTGACCAACATGGCAAAACCCTGTCTCTACTAAAAATACAAAATTTAGCCAGGCCTGGTGGCAAGCACCTGTAATTCCAGCAACTCCAGAGGCTGAGGCAGGGGAATCACTTGAATCCAGGAGGCGGAGGTTGCAGTGAGCTGATATCGAACCACTGCATTGCAGCCTGGGCGACAAGAGCGAAACTCTGTCTCAAAAAAAATAAAAAATAAAAAATAAAGAAAGAGAGGAAAGTTAGTGAGTATGAGTATATGGCATTAAAGACATTAGTGGCAAGCTGAAACTGTCTCCTTGACGTGATAAGGGTAGAAAGCAATTGCAGTTTCTTTCTTTCTTCTTTCTTTCTTTCTTTCTTTCTTTCTTCTTCCTTTCTCTCTCTCTTTCTTTCTTTCTTTTCCTTCTTTTCTTTATTTTCTTTCTTTTTTCTTGATGAAGTCTCTCCCTCTGTCACCCAGGCTGGAGTGCAATGGCGCAATCTCAGCTCACTGCAACCTCTGCCTCCTGGATTCAAGCGATTCTCTTGCCTCGGCCCCCCAAGTAGCTGAGATTACAGGTGCCCGCCACTGGGCCTGGCTAATATTTATTTATTTATTTTGTATTTTTAGTAGAAACAGTGTTTCACCATGTTGGCCAGGCTGGTCTCAAACTCCTGACCTCAAGTGATCGGCCTGCCTCAGCCTCCCAAAGGGCTGGGATTACAGGCATGAGCCACAGTGCCCACCCTCCCCTTTTAAGACTAGTATTCATTGTTATTTAATGCTGGGGCATCAAACCCCCCTGAAAATCTTCCTGCATTTGGTATACAGCCCACACTTAGGGGAACACAGGACTGAGTAGTTGGCCAATGGATATCAGGGGTCCAATTTTGAGTCCCCATCACATTGGGAGGGGAGAGATCAGCTTGAGGCTATGCTGAGCACCTCCAGGTGGTGGTCAACACAGTCAGCTGGACCTGGCCTGGGGGGACGTGCTGGGCCCCGAAGGTACAGACATAGGCGCTCAATCCTGCCCAACCTGACTGTTTCAGATATCTCCCTCCTGGAGCACAGGCTGGAATGTGGGGCCAATGAAATGAAGGTGTCCCTGGGCAAGTGCCAGCTGAAGAGTCTGGGCTTTGAGAAGGTCTTCATGTACCTGAGTGACAGCCGGTGCTCAGGCTTCAGTGACAGAGACAACCGGGACTGGATGTCCGTAATGACCCCAGCCCGGGATGGCCCCTGTGGGACAGTGTTGACGGTACGTCTTGGCCAGTGGGGCACAGAACCAGAGCACTGCCTGGTTCAAGCTTCCGCTCTATCACTTCCTAGTTACAGGAGGTTCGGGGAGTTGTTTAACCTGGCTGTGCCTCAGTTTCATCAACTGTAAAGTGGAGAAATAATAGCACCTACTCCACAGGTGTGTTGAGAGGATTGAATGAGTTAATGTGTTAAAGTGATTAGGACTGCACACAGTAAGTGCTCAATAAATGTCAGCTTCAAATAAACTTCAGATAAAGAGAGCAATCCATGGTGATAGTTCTCCATTTTGCATATAGGAAAAGTAGGGCTGACAGTAGTGATTGTCCCAGCCAGTAGGCATCAGCATTTGGTTCAGAAACTGGTCCATTTGTCTCCGGTGGTCCTGGAAGGCAAGGTCTGTTTCCTTAATGTGCACAGAACCAGGATCTCACTGACAGAGGCCTCCTCAAATGAAACTCAAAGGTAAATGTTTGAGCATTATCTCTCCGACCTCTGTCATTACTAGAAAGAAAGAAAGAAAAAGAAAGAAGAAAAGAAAGAAAGAAAAGAAGGAAGGAAGGAAGGGAAAGAAAGAGAGAGAGAAAGAAAGAAAGAAGAAAGAAAGAGAAAAAGAAAAAAAAGAAAGAAAGAAAAGAAAGAAAGAAAGAGAAAGAAAGAAAGGAAGAAAGAAAGGAAGAAAGAGAAAGAAAGAGAGAAAAGATTTAATGTTGGCTGGGCGTGGTGGCTTATGCCTATAATCCCAGGACTTAGGGAGGCTGAGGCAGGTGGAAAAGAGGTCAGGAGTTTGAGACCAGCCTGGCCAACACAGAGAAACCCCGTCTCTACTAAAAATAGGAAAATTAGCTGGGTACGGTGGTGGGTACCTTTAATCACAGATACTCAGGAGGCTGAGACAGGAGAATTGCTTGAATCCAGAAAGCAGAAGTTGCGGTGTGCTGAGATTGCGCCACTGCACTCCAGCCTGGGTGACAGAGTAAGACTCTGTCTCAAAATAAACAAACAAAAAAGAAACAATTAATGTCGTTTTCCAAGGATGGCATTTGAAATTTTATTAATGATGACTTAGCATATGGTTTTTAGTTTTCAGGAGAGGAAGCACAGGGTGCTGGAAAGAGCCTAGGCTTGTGAGATCTCATGAACTGTGGGCAATCCCTCAGTGACTCTGTTACTATGAACCTCTGTCTTTTCATCCAGGAAGCAGGGATGTAGCAGCCCCACCTCTTAGGGTCACTGAAGGGACTAATGCAATAATGCAGGTATTCAGCTCAGGGTCTAGCACATAACATGTGTGCATGAATGGTCATTGCTGTTGTAACTTTTTTTTTTTAATTTATAAAGAAAAGATGATTAATTGGCTCGTAGTTCAGGCTATACAGGCAGCTTTTTATTGTTGTGGGGTTTTTTGGTTTTTTTTTGATGGAATCTCCCTCTGTCGCCCAGGCTGGAGTACAGTGGTACAATCTCAGCTCACTGCGACCTCTGCCTCCCGAGTTAAGTGATTCTCCTGTCTCAGCCTCCTGAGCAGATGGGACTACAGGCACCCATCACCACACCCAGCTACTTTTTGTATTTTTAGCAGAGATGAGGTTTCACCACATTGGCCAGGCTGGTCTCTAACTCCTGACCTCAGGTAATCCACACACCTGAGCCTCCCAAAGTGCTGGGATTACAGGTGTGAGCCACCACACCCAGCCACAGGCAGCTTTTTATCAAGGAGACTAGGAGAGCAGCTCACAAGTAGCCAGAGACCAGCAGATTTGGCTTTAAAGTCCTACTCAGATTTTCATGCCCCTTCTCTCACCCCCACCTCCCATTCCCTGCAACACAGAGGAATGAAACCCACGCCACTTACAGCAACACCCTCTACCTGGCAGATGAGATCATCATCCGTGACCGCAACATCAAAATCAACTTTGCATGCTCCTACCCCCTGGACATGAAAGTCAGCCTGAAGAACTCCCTGCAGCCAATGGTCAGGTGCGGCCAGAGAGAGTTTCTGGGACCCTTAGACGATTCTACCCCAAAACCCCTTAACCATGAGCTTCCCTGTCAACTGCCACCTACAGAGAGCTGGGAGTGAGGTCTGGGAATAGGGTTGTCCAGTGGAAAAGCCAGGAATCCTGGAGCCCAGGTTCAAACCTAGACTCTCATAAATGATGGTTATGCCCTGGACAGTGGGGGACAGAGTCAGAACACTGCCTGGTTCAAGCCCTAGCTCTGTCACTAACTAATTGTATGAGCTTGAGTGAGTTATTGAACCTGGCTGTGGGAAGTTGATAGCCCCTCTCTGGGTGTCAATGTTTTAATCTGTGAAATGGGTTTGGCCATACTTGTACTGCCTTTCTTAGAGTACAACAGTGCTCTAAAAATCAAATGATGTGGGAGTTTCACTTGATCCCAGGAATTTGAGGCTGCATTGAGCTATGATTGCGATGTGAGTCAGATTCAACCGTCAAACTGATGCAGATGATTCAGATGTGAATCAAATATTAGAGTCTCCACTTTTCAAAGGGGCAGGGTGGTTGTGCCAGAGAGCAGGAAGGGTCTCAATCCAGACTGCTATGGGACTCTGGGCAAATCATATTTCACATTTGGAAGGGCCTCAGCTTCCTTCCTTCTCTGTAAGTGAAAGGAATTTGATTAAAGAGGGTTTTACAATTATGATCTTTGCAAGTGTCTTGGTGGAGGCCAAGGGAGGTGCCCTGGAGGAGTGCCTGTAGGGGTAAACCATTCATACTGGGTGCCACATAAGGTTTTATTGTTTTTTTAAAAAAATGAACCTGTCACTAAATAAAATTGAAAATCTTCAAATAGGATGAATCACAGGCCAATGATGGAAAAAATAATAGTTATAAAAAGAGCTAAGATTTATTTATTTATTTATTTATTTATTTATTTATTTATGACAGAGTCCTGCTCTGTTGCCTACGCTGGAGTGCAATGATGCAATCTCGGCTCACTGCAACCTCCGCCTCCTGGGTTCAAGCAATTATCCTGTCTCAGCCTCCCAAGTAGCTGGGATTACAGGCACTCACCACCACATCTGGTTAATTTTTGTATTTTTAGTAGAGATGGGGTTTCACCATGTTGGCCAGGCTGGTCTCAAACTCCTGACTTCAGGCAGTCCACCCACCTCAACCTCCCAAAGTGCTGGGATTACAGGCTTGAGCCAACGCACCCACCCAATAACTGAGATTTATTGAGAGCTTACTATATCTCAGGCATTGTGTCCACTGTTCTGCCTGGAACATCTCATCAAACTCTTATAGCAGCCCTAGGAGATAAAGGTATTATTATTATTATTCCCATTATACTGATGTGGACATTGAGGCTCAGAGAAGTTTGAGTGATTTATCCAAAGCTGTAAAGTCTAACAAGTGATAGAGCTGGGATTCAGACATCAAGTTCAGAGCCTCCACTCGACCTTGGAAGCTTGGTCGAGCTTCCCTTCGAAGCTTGCCCATGGTTTTGTGCTCTCTTGGCCAGCCAGACTCAGGGAAGGATGCTGGGTGCTGATGACAGAGCACAGCTGACTTGGAGGAAGAAGGGTGCTCATTGCAGGCTGTTGGCTGGAGCCTCACCTCGCCAAGCAGTGTCCTGGGGCAATGTGGCCCTGTCCTTGGCCTGCTAGGCTCTGGGGAGCAACAAGTGTGCTCACATCTCTATGTTTTTTGGTTTTGTTTTGTTTTGTTAAGAACCCAGGACTCACTCTGTCACCCAGGCTGGAGTGCAGTGGCACAATCATAGCTCAATGCAGCCTTGAATTCCTGGGCTTAAGCAATCCTCCCACCTGTCTCCCAAGTAGTTAGGACTACAGACACATGCCGCAATCCTGGACTATATTTAAAAATACTTTTGTAGAGATAGAGTCTTGTTATGTGGACCAGGCTAGTCTCAAACTTCTGGCCTCAAGTGATCTTCCTGCCTTGGCCTCCTAAAGTATTGGGATTATAGGCATGAGCCACAGCACTTGATCCCTTGGGTCTCTGTCTCGAGTTAGATATCTGAACCCAGTCTTCACTGACAACTCAGTTCTCATCTATAAAATGGACTTCCACATTTCAGAGTATTTCTCGTGTGCCTTGTTTCATGAGGCATCAGCCTTACAAAGTCCTTTGTGGGATCGTCCAGTGAAGTTCACATCAGTGTGGCTGTTTTCAGTGTGGTTAAAAATAACTCATTTATAAAGCTCAATCTTCTGATGTAGATGTTAGTACATCACGATGGAGACCAGAACGCAAGTTGTAGGACTCATAATAGCTCAATCCCTTTTAACCTGTTCTAGATTGAGACCAAAGAAGGAATCCAGGTGTTTCTCTCAATAATTTTTTGGGTTTTTTCCCCCCCATCTTGAAGTCTACAGGGGTAGCAAAGGCTACAGGGGTAGCAAGTGAGGGACTGGATGAATTACTTGAGATGTGATTGATCCATGGACCAGCAGCATCAGCAGCATCAGCAGCATCCAGGAGCTTGCTAGAAATGCAGGCCCTTGAGCCCCATCCCAAACTGACTGAATCAGAGCCTACATTTTATCTAGATCCCAAGTTGACCTGTGTGTACTTACTGCAGTTTGCAAAGCAACAGTTGGTGGGTTCCAGTCTTATTGCTGGATAAAAATGCAAATAACTGCAAGGTACTGCCCAGAAATGCAAACCAGAAAAGGTCGCCCATCAGCATATGTTCTCAGCCTGATCCTCTCGCCAACCGTTCTTCCCCTGCAGTGCCCTGGACATCAGAGTGGGCGGGACAGGCATGTTCACTGTGTGGATGGCCCTCTTCCAGAACCCTTCCTACACGCAGCCCTACCAAGGCTCCTCCGTGACGCTGTCCACTGAGGCTTTTCTCTATGTGGGCACCATGTTGGATGGGGGAGACCTGTCCCGATTTGCACTGCTCATGACCAACTGCTATGCCACACCGAGTGGCAATGCCACGGACCCCCTGAAGTACTTCATCATCCAGGACAGGTAAGGCAAAGCCTCCTACATGGGAACCCATGGGGGGAATTCAGGGAGTTCTTTGGACTTGGATGGAGAAAAATTGCATCGTTTTTGTTTTTAGACAGAGTCTTACTCTGTTGCTTAGGCTGGAGTGCAATGGAGTGATCTCAGCTCACTGCAACCTCCACCTCCTGGGTTCAAGCAAATTCTTCTGCCTCAGCTTCCTGAGTAGCTGGGATTACAGGCATGCACCTGCACACCCGGCTAATTTTTGCATTTTTAGTAGCGACAGGGTTTCACCACATTGGCCAGGCTGGTCTTAAACTCCTGACCTTGTGATCCACCTGCCTCAGTCTCCCAAAGTGCTGAAATTAAAGACATGAGCCACCATGACCAGCTGGAAAATTGCATCTTCATATTCATTACCTTTAGCTGAAACTTAGCATTCCCATCCATTATAAATACAGGCAACAAACTACAGAAATATTAGCAGGTCCTGTGAAGGCATTTATGGTCATCAATACTTTTTAGGCACTATAGCATTAGAATTTTCACTAGCCCTTGTTATTCAATGCATTATCAAATACATGTGTATTTGCAAATATATATTTATGTATAATACATATACACAAGATATGCATTTTGTATTTCAAATGTCTTATTTTTTTGCTTGTTTGATTTGGTTTGGCTTTTTTGAGATAGGGTCTCACTCTGTCACTAAGGCTGGAATATGGTCACTTCATCATAGCTCACACCACCATACCCAGCTAGCAAATGTTTTTAATATTTTGAGAATGGCACTTCAATTTCATTGGTTTCCTTTATAATCTTTTAAATATTTTTATTTTGTGCATTTAAAAATACTATTTTTGAGGGGGAATGTACAAACTTCACCAGAGAACTGAGTAGGATTTATAATTCAAAAAATGATAAGAAACCTGATAGAAAGGCATGCCCAAGGCAGCAGGCAGCCCAGCACCTGGGGGAGGAGTAAGGTGTGGGCATGGTTAGCCAAAGGCCAGTTGAAACTAGGAGGACACAAGTGTGCTGCCTTTTACTCAAGAGGCACAAGATGACTGTGAGTCTTACCATGAGAAGGTAGTTCACTTTCTCATTCATAAGTTGAAAAGATATTTTGGAAGCTTGCTGTGTGTCAGGCTCTGTGGATTTCACAGTAAATGGAACAAAAACCTCTGCCCTCATACAGTTTATATTCTAAAGCAGGAGGACCAACAATTAAAAGAAAGTGAAATATATAGTATGTGAATGACAAAGAGGTTATAGAAGAAACAAAGCAGGAGAAGAAGAGAAACATTTACAATTTTAATCGCATAGTCAGAGAAAGCATTCCTGAGAGACAGTGGTCTGTTTTCATTAGGTTATCTCAGGGTCTGCCTGCTTACATCAAGAGAATATTTTCAGGTGGGTGCTAATATGATGTTCACACCTCTTCGTTATCTGGAATCTCCCTTTGCAATAAAAATAAAGCAGAAGTCTGTTTTAGAGAGTTTTGCAATTAACAGTGTCTAAGTCAAACTTAATACAACCCCTTTGTTGAACTTGTCCTCATTGTATGGTCCTGTTCTATTTATGGCAAGTGATACTTGTTTGCCATTTGAGGTCATGACCTAAAGATTATTCTAGAAAATAAATGTATTTCAGTAAAAAATATAAGTAGATTTTAAAAAAATAGTAAGTAAATAATAATACAAATGTTGGGACACATGGGAAAATGCTCATGAAGGTGGTATCTCAACAAAGAAGAAAAAAACTGAAATTTGGAAACTGTTGGTATGACCTTGATTGGAGCATCACAGAGATTTGGGTTCAGATCTTGGCTTTGCCATTTCTTAGTTTTAAGAAACAGGTCAGCTTAGCTCCCTGGGTTTTCCTGTTCTCAAACATAAATGAGGATAAATAATACCTGCTATGCTGGGATTTTAAAACTTGTTTTTCAGGAGTATAAAAGTACAGCAGGGAGGCCGAGGCAGGCGTATCACGAGGTCAGGAGTTCAAGACCAGCCTGGCCAACATGGTGAAACCCTGTCTCTGCTAAAAATACAAAAATTAGCTGAGCGTGGTGGCAGCTACTCAGGAGGCTGACAAGAGAATTGCTTCAGCTGGGAGACAGAGATTGCAGTGAGCCAAGATCATACCACTGCACTCCAGTCTAGGTGACAGAGCAAGACTCCATCCAAAAATAAAATAAAATGAAAGTATGGCAGGCACACTGTGGAAAACTTGGAAAGTTCTTTAAAAGAAGCAGGAAAAAAAAATGTAGGGTGTGTCTATATGTTTCCATGTGGGTGGGTGTGGGAGCTGGGGTAAGAACTACCAGTCTAGGAGAGATGTCAGAACCTCACAAGGCCTGAAAAGAGGAGACAAGTTGGGGAAACAGTGAAAGTGACTGGAGGGGACACATGGATGTCCAGCTTGGCTTGAGCACATGGAGCCCTCACAGGCTATACTGTCTGCCTGTCAGGAGTTGGGCCCACTCAACCTCAGGGCTTTTCTCTTGCCAGATGGAGTCTGCACTTTTGGGGCCAGATCTGAATTATGGGAGACAGAACTAGGAGTGAAAAACATTCCCAGAAGGTTCCTTCTCAGTTTTGCAATCAGTGTTCAGCCTCCTTCCTAAATCAACTTTGAACAAATAGTGCAGAATGGCAGACAGGGTGCCCAGTTTGCCTTCCTGGAATGCCATGGGTATCCCTGACTCAGCCTAGCACACATGGGAGTCTCTGCATGCTCTGTTTCAGGTTTCTCCTTGTAACTGTGTTTGGGTGCAATTGTGTATATGCACAGATGGGTGCACACATGCCAGTTTCATCAATGGCTCTTGGTACCCAGAGGTTTCCATCATTATAATTATACCAGGCACATGTAGATAGCACATAGTAGCTAATAATTTTTTAATGTTATTCCTGGGAAATCAGGAAGTGCTGACTTTTGGACAGTTTCAGCTCTGCACTGATGACAGTTTCACATAGTAGCTAATAATTTTTTAATTTTATTCCTGGGAAATCAGGAAGTGCTGACTTTCGGATAGTTTCAGCCCTGCACTGATGATAGTTTCACTTTAGTATCAAATATATAAAGCACCTTTGGCATACTACACACAGTTCAGTAAAAAAAAAAAAACAAAAACTAATCCTTACAGCTGTCTTATAACATGGCTACAATTATTTCCTATGTACAGATGAAGAAATTAGGGCACAGAGAGATTAAGTAAATTGCCCCAAGGTCACACACTAAAAGGTGACAGAGCAATATTTGAACCCAGGAAGTCTGGCTCCAGAGTCTTTGTTTAACCAATCACATGAAATGATGTCACCCTCCCAGATGCCCACACACTAAAGACTCAACTATCCAAGTGGTGGAGAACGGGGAGTCCTCCCAGGGCCGATTTTCCGTCCAGATGTTCCGGTTTGCTGGAAACTACGACCTAGTCTACCTGCACTGTGAAGTCTATCTCTGTGACACCATGAACGAAAAGTGCAAGCCTGTGAGTCGACTCCCCTCCCCCAGCCCATCTCTTATAACCAAAGACGTTTGGTCACAAAGAAACCAAATCAACATTGCTTCCCTGTAGTATGAGCAATAAGGTGAGGTGGGCATGGCCAGGCAGCAAACCTAGAGTGCCGGGAAATCGAGGGGGATCAGTGAAGTCCGGCAGGCTGGCAAACACTGGCTTATCTGCAAACTTGTGTTCAAATAACAAGAGCTGACATTTTTAAGCACTATGTCCACTTCACTTGTGTAAACTCTGAATGCTTCACTGCAACTCTATAAGGGAGGTATTATTAGTTCCCTTTCCTCATGAGGAGGGGAGCTCAGAGAACTTGAGTGGCTTGCCTGAGATCATGCATCTATCTAGCAAACGTCAGAGCTGGGACATGCAGGCGCCCCGGTATACAGATCTCCTAAAAACTTCTGCCTGGGGCAGGAGGAGGCACTTATGAGGTGTGCAGTCCACTCCACATGGCAGAACCACATGCAGGCTCCTTCAGAGTGTTTTTCTGTTGCCCTCTCCCTGTAGACCTGCTCTGGGACCAGATTCAGAAGTGGGAGTGTCATAGATCAATCCCGTGTCCTGAACTTGGGTCCCATCACACGGAAAGGTAAGAGAGCCACGCACTCCTCAACATTCCTGACTGGGAATAATCTCTGGAGAGGAAGAGGGATAACAGAGCCTGGCGCCTTGGCACCTTACTGAGCTCTGAAGAACTGGGAGGAAGTGGATGCTCTGGGGCAAGGTGGAAAACAGGCAGGCTGCCTTCCTTTTACTATTCCCATTCATCCAGCCATTCATTGCACAAATATGATTGGTAGATGCATGTGACACAGGACACAGGCGTGGCCAGACAGGCATGTGGAAACGTAGATCATCCGGATATGTTTGTACACACGTGAGGTTACATACATACATTCATATTTGTAGTAGATGTGTGCCTACTCTGTGTCTGGGGGTCTTGTGATGAGCAGAAGTAGATATCCCTGCTCACATGGAACTTGTGAATCAGTGAAGAAGGTGCCATTTGAATAATCCCATGTAGACATGTGGGGTCTGGGTGGTGCCAGTTGATCCATCAAGTGCAGGGTCTGCAAGCAGTGATCTTAGGAGCAGTTTAGGAAGGGTCAGAATCTTGTAGCCTCCAGCTTTATGACTCCCAAACCATAATTTCTAATCTTGTAGCTAATTTCTTAGTCCTAAAAAGGGAGTCTAGTCCCTAGGCAAGAAAGAGGTTTGTTTCTGGTAAGGGCCGTTATCGTCTTTGTTTTAAACTATAAATTAAGTTCCTTCCAAAGTTAGTTCAGCCTACAGCCGGGAAGGAACAAGGACAAGCTTAAAAGTTAGAACTAAGATGGAGTCGGCTAGGTTAGCTCTCTTTCACTGTCTCAGTCATAATTTTGCAAAGGTGGTTTCAAGAGTACAGCTTGGGCAGAGGGCCTGTGGTGGGAAGGAGCCCTGACTGTTAAAAGAACTCAGAGAAGGCCAGGCAGGCTGGAAAGAAGGGAGTGGTGTGGGATGAGCTGCTGCAGACCATGCGGGGCCTTGCAGTTCTTGCTAAGGTTTGGGGCCTTTCTCCTGAAAGCAGTGAGAGCCCTTGTTGGGTCTGAAGTAGGGGAGTAACATGATCAGATTTGGGTTTTGAAGAGCTCACCCTGCCTGCAAGGAGAAAAGTAGATTGAAGGGATTTCTCCCAGGCTGCTTGCCAATCATGTATTCTTTTTTCATTGTTCCTTCCGTTTTCCTCCAAAGGTGTCCAGGCCACAGTCTCAAGGGCTGCTTTTAGCAGCTTGGGTAAGTCTTTTTTTTTTTTTTTTTTTTAGCAAGTACAGGAAGTTCTTTTCCAGTTCCTCAAAGCACTGCATGGGGTGGGGGCAGAGACAGAAGACAATGAAAACATTGGGTTCCACCCCATGGAGCTCAAGGGAAGACCCTTACCCAGATAGGGACTAACTGGAGGGGTAGAGGGGAACAAGGTGAAAGTAGGGGTCTGGTGAGACAAAGCAAGGGGACCTGAGAACTCAGAGCAAAGTGGGTTTGCAGGGAGCACAGCAGGGTGCGGGAAGGGAGATGGGGGACATTTCCTATTCCAGTGCACGTCATTTTAAATAAACTGGGTACAGGAGCATTATGAAAGGAGAACCAAAGGACAGGACAGGTCCTCTCTGCAGTGGGACCTGTTCCAGAACTCTCCTAGGGGGCTTCTGCCTGTTCACTTTTAATGCTTCACAGCAACTCTATAAGGGAGGTGTTACTAGTTCCATTTTCTAAATGAGGAGAGGGGCTCAGAGAATGTGAGTGATTCTACATCTATCTATCAATTGCTAGAGCTGGGACATGTACCCTGGTATACAGATCACTTATTTTACACACACACTTATTACAGACTTGTACCCAAAGAATATGCACACACTCCAGATCTGCATCTTTTGCACTTCCTGAAGCTCCAAGGCTCTTCTCTAACCCCTTTTTCTAGATTCATTCAATAGGTGAGAAATATTCCTCAAGTGCTACTATGTGCCAAGAACCGTGCTTAATTCTGGGGTGAACACAGCAAAGAAGAAACCTTACTTCTCTGCTTCTTTGCTCTTATGACTCCCTGGGGCCCCAGAGTGTGCTGGAGGGCTGGGGTTGGGCTCTGAAGAGGTAACTGTATCTGTGGAAATGCCTGGAATGCCTGGACCTAGGGTTGTACATTTGTACACACACCTATGCTGTCTCCCAATAGTACCTATGTGCACACAGACACAGGCATGCCCAGATGAGCACGTAAGAATGTAGGTCATCCAGACCTGTTTTCCCACACACACAAGGTCACATACGTTCACTCCTGTTTGCACATACAGATGCACAGGAAGCCGCAGTCGTATGTATGCATATTTGTGTGTACAGATGTACACACACTTACTGGAAACCTACAGGTTTCCAAAGGGTATGAACACACACCAGATGTGCATCTTGGGTACTTCCTGAAGCTCCAGGGATCCGCTCTAACACCTCTTTCTAGATTCATTCAAGAGGTGACAAATATTCGTTGAGTAATACCATGTGCCAGGAACCATGGTTAGTGCTGGTGTGAACACAACGGTCAAACAAGAAACCCTACGTTTCTGCTTCTTTGCTCTCCTGAGCACAAAGGCCAGGGACAGGTGGCATTTTTATGGCCCTTGGTTTTCATGGCTACTTAATTATCTGAAAATCTAGGTGAAAAGCACATATATGCAACAGCTACTGGTACCTGGATCCAAAGAGATTGTTACACTAACCTGGGCTTTTTCTTTTTTTAGATGGAGTCTGCTCTGTTGCCCAGGCTGGAGTGCGGTGGCAGTCTTGGCTCACTGCAACCTCTGCCTCCTGGGTTCAAGCGAGTCTCCTGTCTCAGCCTCTCCAGTAGCTGGAACTACAGGCGTGCACCACCACGCCCGGCTAACTTTTGTATTTTCTAGTAGAGATGGGGTTTCTCCGTGTGGCCAGGCTGGTCTCAAACTCCTGACCTTAGGTGATCCGCCTGCCTTGGCCTCCCAAAGTGCTAGGATTAAAGGTGTGAACCACCCTGCCCGGCTAACCGGGTATTTGATTTGACCAGTCCAGCCCAGTACTGATGAGCTCAGAGCTGGAGAGTCACGGCATTCCTAAGAAGCTTGCCCTCTGTGACTATCCCCCAAAGGTCTCTAAGGATGATTGAGTAGGTTGTGTACTGCACAAGAGTGCCCTGTTGCCAAGGTATCAAGCCTAGTGCCAGAGGAAAGACTACCTTTTTCAAATCAGTCCACCATTTTCAGGAGAGATAAAGAAGCAGTTTCCTTTTTCTAGGAGACCAGCCCAGAGACGGTGTCCTCGTCTGACTGGTCAGTCTAGAGGAGGTATCTTGTGTTAATTTGAACAAAAGTACAGCACTACTAGCAGTTGCCCTATAACTGCTTTCTTTTCAGGGCTCCTGAAAGTCTGGCTGTCTCTGCTTTTCTCCGCCACCTTGACCCTGGCATTTCAGTGACTGACAGCAGAAAGCCCTATGCTCCATGGCTGCCAGCTCACTTCCTGCTGGGCAGAGGGCATGATGCAGGCCAGCGCTCCAGCCACAGAAAAGAGAGTTCATGCTTT
This sequence comes from Cacajao melanocephalus, assembly GCA_963573385.1. Lineage (NCBI taxonomy): Eukaryota > Metazoa > Chordata > Mammalia > Primates > Pitheciidae > Cacajao > Cacajao melanocephalus. The sequence continues at coordinate 127,282 of CAUYLG010007063.1, read as the reverse complement.
GGTCAGCCTGCCTTCTTTTCTCCCCCTTAATCCTGGCTGTCGAGAAACAGCCTGTCTTTAAATGCTGCTTTCTCTCAAAATGGGACTTGTGATGGTGTACCTGAGGCCCCTGTCTCCTAAGAGAATGTGGCAAAATAATGATTTTTAATCTCTGTCTTTGAAGTCATCCATTCATTCAATGAGTATTTACTGAACTCTACCATGTAATAAATATGTGTGGTGCTAAGGATCCCATGGTGGGAAAAACAGCCCCATGCCCTGTTCTCATGGAGTTCACAGTGTGCGTGGTAAGGCTGGGTTCTGCTGTGTGACCTTAGATAGGATACACAATGTCTCTGAGCTTCATCTGTTCATTCATTCATATTTGCTGAGCATCTACTATGTGCCAGGCACTATATGCTAGATGCCAGGGACATAGCAGTGAACAAGTCAGACACAATCCCTGCCCCACCCCCTGCCCCCCGAGTTTCTTATCTGGTAGGAGAGAGAAAACTTGAACAAGTAATTCTAAGTAGGTCAGGCATTTCAGAAATGAGAGCATAGGCCAGGCGCAGTGGCTCGTGCCTTTAATCTCAGCATTTTGGAAGGCTGAGGCAGCAGTGAGGATCACCGCTGCCTCAGCGTTCCAAAGTGCTGGAATTAAAGAGTTTGAGATCAGCCTGGGCAAGAGTTTGAGATCAGCTTGGGCAACAAGACCCCACCTCTACAAATAAAAATTTAAAATTCGCTGGGCATGATATCACGTGCCTGTAGTTCCAGCTACTTGGGAGGCTGAGGTGGGAGAATCTCTTGACGCTGAGAGGTCGAGGCTGCAGTGAGCTGAGATCGTGCCAATGCATCCTAGCCTGAGTGACAGAGCAAGATTCTGTCATTAAAAAAAAAAGGAATAATAAATGATAGTATACCAGGGCCTGCTGATTCTGTATCATGGAGGCAATAGTGATGGCCTCAGAAGGTTCATTCAGTTTTCCAGAAACATTTATCTGAGCATGTCATATCTGCCAGGCACTGTGATATTGTGCTGGGAAACACTGATTAATAAGACAATTAAACACTGATGAGTAAGTCCCTACTTACAGGAGTCTCCCAGTCCTTAGAGATAATGAGGAGTAAGCCAGTCATGGTCAGGTACCTGGAATATCCTCAGGACTCCCTCCAATCATTGGACATCTCCCTCCCAATCCAGAAGATTCCCTGGAAGACCAACTTCCAGAGACACACCAAGAGTGGAGAACAGATCCATGACCCCCCTTGGTAGGGGATGCTTTGTGGGGTACAGAGGTCCCCCAGGATGGGGCGGCTGGTTACAGGAGACCAAGATACCCCTCGAGTCTCTGGACTTCTGTGCCATGTGGATAAAAGAAAGCCAATTTCGATGGGAACTCTCTGCTCTGCCACCAGCTGCTTCCCTGGACTCCAGCTGTGGCTTTTCAGGAGAGGCCAAGGCCCTCCTTGGCGCATTATTAGAACCCTTTGATCCCAGGGAAAGCCACACGTGTGTATTAGCAAACGGGGACTGCTAGGGCAGTGTGTCTTAAGTCAAGGGGCCTCTTATCACATGGACATGCACGGAAAACCTTGATGTAAGAGTTTTGCGGAGGAAGACCATGGGATGATCCTAGCCCCTGTCCACTGTCAGGCCATGACTGACAGTGTACACATTCATCTGTGCTTGCACTCTGATACAACAGGACATAAAGGAAAAATCTGGGCCAAGATCAATAAAGCCTTAAAGACAAGGACCAAAGACAAGACCTGGGGGGAAAAGAGAGCACATCAGAATTACTCCTTCAGTCCCTCTATTTTTTTTTTTTGTTGCCTTTCTTGTTTTCTATCAATTATTCAGCTCAATGTATTCAACAGATATTTTGAGCATAAATTCAATGCCAGGCAATTTAAATGTACCATGGAAACAGCAAATAATCAAAACAGAGCCCTTGCTGGTAGAGAGCTTATATTTAAAAGGCAGATACGTTTAAACAACTACGTGCAATGTGATAGATGGTGACAATTTCTGACGGGGAAGAAAAAACAAGGATGGGGGATAGAGCAATGTGGGTGTTATTGGACATAAAATGATCAGAGAAAGTCTCTCTGCTGAGCAGAGGCTAAAAGAAGTAAAGGAGTGAACCAGGGGCATATCTGAAGAATAGCATTGCAGGCAATCAGAATAGCAGGTGTCAAGGTCCTGAGGTAGGATCTTGTGTCTTTCCTCTAAGGCTGACTACCTACACTTGGACAGCCTTAACTTTGAAGAATTGCTCACTGCAGAGGGTCTGGGGATGCATGTTATGAATCTGTTCAATGTTTACTCAAGAAGTACTTACTAAGTACTGATTAGAACTGCAGAGACAGGCTCCCTGTCCACAAATATCTTTTTTTTTTTTTCCTTCTTTTTTGGAGACAGAGTCTCGCTCTGTTGCCCAGGCTGTAATACAGTGGCATGATCTAGGCTCACTGCAACCTCTGCCTCCTGGGTTCAAGCGATTCTTCTGCCTCAGCCTCTCAAGTAGCTGGGACTACAGGCATGCACCACCACACCTGGATAATTTTTGCATTTTTAGTAGAGATGGGGTTTCACCATGTTGCCCAGGCTGGTCTCGAACTCCTGACCTCAAGTGATCTGCCCACCTTGGCCTTCCAAAGTGCCTCCCAAAGTGTTGGGATTACAGGCATGAGCCACCACACCTGGCCTCTGTCCACAAATTTATTAACAGCTTCTAGAGGGAGACAGATAAGTTGGCAGGTGAATGTGATTTGAATTAGCCATTGAGGCCTAGGAGCAAAGAAAAGGTGTATCTGTGAAGTTAGGAAAGACTTTCTAGAAGAAGTGATAAGAGGCCAGACAACCACAGATTGCCTGGAGCATGCAATGTATGGTGGAGAAGTTGTAGGTGAGGTTGGAACTGTAAACGGGTCAGATCCCAGGGAGCATAGAGTGCTGAGAATGGGAGATAATGCTGACAGATGTTACACTGACCTCTGGCTGCAGCGGAGAAAACAGAAACAAAAAGAATAAAAATGAAGCAGAGAGACCCATTAGGCAGCTATTAAAATCACTCTGGACAGGGTGTAGAGGCTCAGGCCTGTAAGCCTGGCACTATGGGAGGGCAAGGTAGGAAGATCATTTGAGCCCAAGTGTTTAAGACCAGCCTGGGGAACAGCAAGACCCTGTCTCTACAAAACAATTTAAAAGTTAGCCAGATGTGGTGGCCCACAACTGTAGTCCCAGCTACTCAGGAGGCTGAGGTGGGAGGTTTATTTGAGCCCAGGAGATCAAGGCTGCAGTGAGCCTATGAGCACGTAACTGCACTGTAGCCTGGGCAACAAAGTAAGACCCTTGCTCAAAAAAAAAAAAAAAAAAAAAGAACCTCATAAGGAATGATGGGCTGAATTTGGATTGGTGAGGTGGTGATGGAGAAGAAAGGATTATTGGAAATGGGGTAGAGGGAAAAAGAAAGCTTGGAAAGGAAGAGGCCAAGTTTCTAGCTTGGATGATTGGGAGGGCAGTGGCGCCTTTGATTAAAATCAATGATACAATGAGGAGGAGGAGATTTAGGGGATTCAATGAGCTCAGAGTTGCACTTGCTGAGTTTGAGGTGTCTCAAGCATCTCAGCTGCAGTGAGAGGTCCAGCAGTCAATAGGTAGATGGTACTGAAGTTCAAGGGAGTAGCAAAAGCTAGGAATACAGATTCAGAACTCACCAGCCTGGAGATGGTGTGTGAAACCATGATACCCTGATACTTCCTAGGGAGATTTTGTGAAGTGACAAGAAAAATGGGACCTAACCAGCATTCTTAGGGACAGGATCTTGCAGCAACAGAGCAGAAATCTCCAAGTAGAAATAGGAGAATCACCAAAGTACTATTATGTGGAGTCAAGGAAATGCAAGGTACCCAGGAAAAGCAGTAAGCAAATCCAATCACGAAGGAGCAGAAACAAACTACACAGTGGATTTGGCTGTGAGACCATCTTAGCAGGGAGGTTTTGGCTGCGTGGTTCAGATTGGAATGGAGAGGTCAGGAGAGGGATGGAGGAACTGACTTTGAAAAGGAGGAAGATCGCCCTATCAGAAGTAGGAGGGGAAGGAGTGGAGGACAGAGGCCGATATTTATATGTTCATAGGGGAAGGAGCAAGGTCAAGTGTTGTGGCCTAAATTGTTTTTGAAGTAGGGTTCAAGATATCTGCTGAGAAAGGTGGTGTGACTGGATGATGATAGCCACAGGGACTGTTTAAGAGGAATTGGAAGGTTAAGACTGGCCACCGGGAAGACTGGGATGAGCACCCAGCTGGACTGAATGGATCAGTAGGCTATTTAGTGGGCCCCAGTTGTCATAAGTTCCACATTTTAGAGACTTTTCTCCAGTTGCTCTAGGAGTAGAGAAGGTGGCTTGTAGCACCTTTTCTTTTTCCAGGTTAAGGTTTTATAGAAGGTGTTACCAATGCCAAGACCCTCCTGCTCCCTTGCCCCCAGTTGCCTTGGCTCCTTAAGGAGCCCCGAAGTGACAGAGAAGAGACTGCCATTTTTTTTTTTCTGAAAAAGCTTTGGCTCTTTTATTAAGTCCATGGTCTCTACCAAGGCATCAAGACCAGGTCCAACCCTGGAGTTTAAAAGTCCAAGAAACTCTACAGCCTCTTCTCAGTCTCATGCCGTCCAATCTCTAGGGCGGGCTACATATCAAAAGGGATTAGAACAGGGGCTACTCTGATGCTTCTTTTGTCCAGGAACCTTTGTCTGTCCTTTGCCATTCCAAAATCCATCATCACCATTTTAGCCGTTCCCAAACTCCTCAGCATTGGAAATCTGGAGTTGGGTAGATTCTATGGACCAAGAAATGGAATTCTATGGAAACATCCACACTCCCTCCCTTTCTTTCCTTATTTGCTGCCTTGCTCTAACTGGCCCCAAGCTCAATGGCCTTCAGGCAAAAGCAGAAATGTTCCAAGACGATTAGCTAGGAACACAAGGTACAATTGAAAATCCATTGTGCAAACAAGTGCCTGTTTGATTTTCTCTTCGCTTCCCTTTGGGCATTGAGCTTCCTTTCAATTTGTGTTTGGTTTCTGATAATAAATATGGCACCAGTGTCATTGATTTATTATGAAGATTAAATATGAGAAATCATGGAAGTAAAGCAGTGTCCAGCATGTTCAGCATTCAGCACACAGCACTATTGTTTGTAGGAAGCATTTGCAGGATGCTGAGACAGCTGGAAGGGTTTACATTGTGAGGGGAGGGCCTTTCTTTTACCATCCTTTGCGTAAATGGTTTATCTCACCTCCATTCAACAAGCCCAGTGTATGACCTAGAACTCCGATCATACCTGTGCACCAATTGAGGAGAGCCACATGGGTGGGAAATTGCAATAAAAAGACAGCCCACAGCAGGCTGCATTCCCATGGTTGGCCCTAGGAGGAGGAACACTTTGTTCTCACTGGAGGTAAGTCCTGCTTTAAGTCCCGGGAGGCTTTCTCCTAATCCTGGGAAATCTTGACCCACTGGACTTCCTAGGGTTTTTTGTTTCTAGAAATTTTCAGAACCCAGCAAGGAGTATGGACCCTGGCCATTGTTAGGTTCTCCAGTTACCACTCTATGTCCAACTCAGCCATGCTTCCAGTCATCTCCCAAGCTCCAGGCCTATAGATGCCATACTCTCCCTTGCCCCAGATGCTCCCACAAGGGAGCCAGGTCTCTACTTGGGATCTCATCTCTAAGAATCACCAGTCCTAGGTGCACCCCATCCCTACTGTCTCATGCGTACTCACTATATCCCTGCCAGAAACAAATCTCTATTTTCCACTGAAGTCTTTCAGAGGTAGTAGGAAGTTACCCAAAGATTTGCCCATTCAGGGAAAGGATTTCCCAGAAAAGTAAATACCATCTGAATGTTGGCAGGCTTTTTGCAGCTCTTTCTTTCTGCCTCACAACCCCCACAGCCCCCATTGATTTATTTATTCATCCCTTAATCCTCTACTGAGTACCCTTGTGTGCCAGATTCTGTGCTAGGAGCAAGGAACATGGGACTCAGTTTGGCATGGTTTCACACTCACAGAAATCTGCATGCATAGAGGACATTTTAGGGGGCTCTTAGCAGCACCAGTGCATAAAACTAAGAAAGAGCAGCCATTACTTTTGTGTGCAGATATTCACAGTCACCGTATCCCTCTTTCTCTATCCAATCTCCAGAGAGCCTCTACCTCCACCTGAGCAGGGACCATCCTGAGACCCTTCTAGGACATTCTGCAGTACCAACCAGCTCTAAGCTTGCCTTTGGTTTGCTTACTGTCAACTTCATCCCCCTGGCAAGTCTCCTACTCCCATTATCTCACTTCATCTGTCCACAAGTCACACCTACTTTGAAACAATGCAGCTCTTCATGAAGGAAGTCAACAGTTCTGTTTCTGAGAACATAGACCTATGCCCTGATGTTATCTGGGTCTTTCCTTTCCCATAGCTGCATGGGAAGTCTGCATACAGCAGAGTGACCTGCATGCCTCACCTTCTGGAAAGGATGGTGGGCTCTGGCCTCCTGTGGCTGGCCTTGGTCTCCTGCATTTTGACCCAGTCATCTGCGGTGCAGCAAGGTAAGTATTCTGCTCACCTGGTGTCTCAGATGTCAAGGGGTTAGAAGTGCAGAGAAGGTGGCTCAGGTAAGGAAAAGGAATTGGCAGTTCTAAAGCAAAAACTCAGAGCTAGAAGTCAAGGGAAACATAATGAGAAAAGATGGAAATCAAGTCACAATCTCTCAAAGAGCCTAATCAGAAATTCTTCTGAAAGGACAGTGGGAGCCAGTTAACATAACTTCTCATGCTCATATCTTTGGGAGATCAGAGAGCCCAGATTAAAGAAGATCAAGAAATGTATGACCCAGTCACCTTGTACTGGCAAGTGCCTTCTCCTTTTCCTGAAAGGACTAGATTAAGTGATCTCTTTGGTGTTTTCCAAAGATCTATGAATTGAGCAATTCAGATACTTACAGAAAGGAATCTCAGGTTTAGAATTAGAGTGCAAATTTCAGCCCTGTGGAGGAGGGTGGGTGAGGGAACTGAGCTCATTGGCGGCCTCCAGAGGAAACATACAGGGTGTGCAAGAAATAATCTAAGAATAACAAACGCATTGATTCCTTGTTTTAAAATAAGTAAATGCATGAGCAAAGATTGAAAATCTCTTTTTCAGATAGGCCCTTAAAATGTGTATTATAAGCATGTGCAAAGCTTGAAAATCTCTTTTTCCGGAAAGCCCCTTTAATGTGTATTATAAGCACATGATCCTGTGTGTGCACTTAGCTCCTTCTTCAGGCATCCACAGCATTCAACAAATCAGAAATAGAAAACAGAATTAGCTTTGACCCTGGTGCTGTGCTTGGCATTTTACACATATTATCTCATTTAATCCTCTAGCAATTGTTTAAGGCTTTCTTTCCCCAAATGAGGCGTATATTTCCCAAGATGATTCTGGGGGTGTGTGGCAAACTCTTAACAAGTTTTTAATGGCTGTATGTTTATTTTTATGCATATTTTAAAAATATGACTAGTACATGGTATCTGTGTTATCACAGATGTTATTCTTTAAGACGAAACTAATTCTTAAAGAAGAATCATTGAAAGAAACATTTTCAGTCAATAATAGGACAAGCAAACACATGTATGGCAACATGATCCAAGGCATAGGAATGGATAAAGTTTGAGAACCGCTGGTTCACAGGTGTGGTTTTGCCAATGAGTCTCAGGGGACTTAAGTCACCTGCCAAGGTCACCCAGCCAGCAGGTGTGGAATTGGATTTAAACTCAGCCTGGCCAGCCTGTGGTCTTCCTCCTTCACTTCTCTTCTTTTCGTATATCACAGTTTCTGAAACTGTTTTTAAAAATGGTAGATAAACAATCAGACATGGTCTCACTTGGGAGCAATGTCCTCCAGGGGACATTTGGCAATGACACCACTTTGGGGCATGCTGCTGGGATCTGGTAGGTACAGGCCAAGGATACTCCTAAACATTCTACAATGCACAGGATGGCTCCTCCAATAAAGAATGACCCAGCCAAAATGTCGATAGTGCCAAGGTTGGGAATTCTCATGTGTTTACTGTGCTACTGGTATGGAAAAACGTCTATGCTCCATTAAGTAAAAAAATGCAAGCGAAAGAATGATGTTGCACAAAGTTAAACTTATCTTTATTTTTAAGAAAGCAATATATTTTAAACATGCATAGAAAGAATCTGAAGGCTATATAACAAATTTATGGTTACTTCTGGGGATGAGACGGGCTTATGACAACATTCATTTCTGCTTTATTTATTTTAATGATGTTTGAGGTTCTTTTTCAGTGAGCCTGTATTACATTTGTAATGAGAAAAACAAATATTGGTCAAACAAGGCTGCTGTGCGTGGATGCACAGGAAAGAACTTTGTTACTCTGAGGTGGGGAGGGAGGCTGCACAGGACGGTGGCCCTGATGTCCTCAATGCCTACAAAATACCACAGAAGGTCCTCACTGATTATTCTGACCCCAAGGTGATGAAATTGATGTTTAATTAATGGATTCTGTGTGTATTATCTCATGGAGTCCTTAGCATAGCCAAAATAGAGCATGGAGGGGAAAAAGTCCTGAAGGTTGTGGCATTGCTCAGTAAACTCAACTACACTCTGTCACTTTCCCAGATTATAGAAACCCCGCTGCAGCCAGTTCCTATGGGCTGGACTTGGACTGCGGAGCTGACAACTGTTTTGACCCCTGCCAGAACTACACCCTCCTGGATGAACCCTTCCGAAGCACAGAGAACACAGAAAGGATCGATAAGTGTGATGACAACATGAGAGGCTGGTACCGCTTTGTAGGGGAAGGAGGAGTGAGGATGCCAGAGACCTGTGTCCCTGTGTACCGATGCCAGACAGCTGCTCCCATGTGGCTGAACGGTACCCACCCTGCCTTTGGGGATGGCATCGTCAGCCTCACTGCCTGTGCCCACTGGAGTGACAACTGCTGTCTCTGGAAGACGGAGGTGCTGGTGAAGGCCTGCCCTGGCGGGTACCATGTGTACCGGTTGGAAGGCACACCCCAGTGTAGTCTGAGATACTGTACAGGTGAGCAGCAGAGCCCTGAAGAAGGCAGTTACACAGCCAATGAGATGCCCCCCAGCCTCAGTAGAGTGAGTGGAGCAAGTGAAGAGGAGACAGGAGAGGATGCAGAGGAGCATCTACTGAGCTCCTGCCCACCGAGAACACAGCACAGGGGTTGCCAGACCTTCCAACATTTCAAGTAAAGCCAGAAATTCCCATTCAAAGGTGAAATCTCCCAGTTTATAAATGTGTGTAGCATAAAATCTAGAACTCATGCTCATTCAGATTTTGTCTCCATTTGGGCAGTTTAATTTGCCTCCCAGAGCCGCAGTGTTCTGATCTGAGTAAAAGTGCGTAAAGGCAAAAATAACAGCTAACACGTAATGCTCATAATATCCCTGTTGCTATCCTAAGTACTTCAAATGCATTAACTCATTTGATCCTCTCCCCAGTTCCATGAGATAAGTGCTACCTAATTACCCCAATGAGGGGCACAGAGAGATTAAGGAGCTCTCCTAATATCACAGAGCTGGAGCATGGTAGAGCTGGGATATGAACTTGGCATTCTAGCTCCAGCATCCATGGGCTTAACCACCATGCTGTGTTTTCTCATGTTGATTGAATGGACTAATACATGTATTGTCCTTACAATAGAGTCTTGCCTATAATAAGTGTTCAGGTGGCAGCTTCAGGATTCTCACTTATTTATTCTACTGGACTGGGAGTCAGGAAATCTGAGTTTGAGGTTTGATGCTTTCACTAAGTATCGCACAACCTTGGCAAGATTCTTGTGCCCTGGTGGAATGAGAGAGTTGGACTTGGGGGCCTCAAGTCCACCCCACACTGCATCCTGATCTTCTCCCTCCATGCCCCATCCCCTAGACCCCTCCACTGTGGAGGACAAGTGTGATAAGGCCTGCCGTCCTGAGGAGGAGTGCCTCTCCTTCAACAGCACCTGGGACTGTTTCTGCAGAAAGGACCTCAATAGCTCTGGTGAGCGGCTCACTGGGCCAATGACTACCATCCTGAGTGGGCACGGCAGGAGGGAGGGAGCTTTAGAGGGTCAGGATAAGGTATAAAGCTGAATCGGGGACCTGGACCTGAAGTCAAGAGAATGTGGGCTCTCCAATCCACTTGCTATAAAGCCAGTGGGTTTGCCAGGATAGGAGAGCAGGGTTAGAGCAAATTTCCAGGTCAGTTGCTGGGGCCTGGCCTCAGGAAATGGTTCTGACATTGGCAGGCTTGACCCCTGAGGGATGAAGGCACTGAAGATGAGTATTCTGAAAGCATGGGAGCTATGTTTTCATAGCCACAGGGTCTTCATGTCAGGGACTGGGGCAGACTTCTGGGGACAAGTCACTACTGTCTCTGAGCCTGAATGTCCTGATCTGTAAAATAAGGATAAGGTAATCATAATACCCACCATACAGGGCTATTGTGAGAACTAATTCACAGCAGTCCAATTGGGCAGGCTCAAGAGGTGATGAGTTTCTTGTCCCAGAAGGCGAGTAAGCAGAGTGAGATGGCTCACGGATAGAGATGTCATAGACAAATAAACACTAAGCCCTGGATGGGAGATGGACGAGCCTCCCACTGAGATAATTTTCCTCCATCACTGAACTGTAACAAGGGCCTTTGATCTTGCCCTTGGCACAAACATGCCTTCCTCCGAGCACACGCCCAGTGCCTATGGAAGACAGTGTTCTAGGCAGCAGGACAAGAAGGAGCATGACACATTTGGAAAGCGGGGCTGCAGTGTGAACAGGGTGATGCTTAAATGTGCTCAGCAGAAGCAGCCTGGGGAATGAGGGGCAGGGAACAAGCAACAACCTTGATCTCCTTGAAGACATTTTCAGCTCATTGGGTGGATGAGGCCCCAGAGAGTCAGTGTGGTTTTCCGGGGTTTGGGCCTATCACAGTCAGACTTTCGGCTTTGAGGATGCCCTCCCTGTACCTGGATGGGCTCCAAGGACATCTTCAGCTGACTGAGTGAGCAGGTGTCTTCCTCACGTCTTCATCAGTGGCCAGCAGAATGGTGGCTGTCCAGTGAGACCCATTGCTTGCAGACACATCCCTCTGTGATCTGACTTTCACTTCCTTCTCCATCTCCCACACCTCCTTCTCATTTTAGGTTCCTGCACCTCTGAACTCTGCAGTTCCACAAATGCACCATCCCCTCTATCCCATCTCCATGCTTTTGCCTCTGCTGTTCCTTTAGCCTGGGCTGCTTTCACTTGCTTTACTCATTTGCAAAACTCCCACCCTCCTTTCAAGTTTCAGCTCACTATGATTCCTTCCCTGGTTTCATCAAGAGACTTAGATAGACCTTCTTGTGTTCTCCCCCGGAATCTGTACATACTTCTGTCTGTATCTTTATCATATTGAAGTATAATAAGCTATTGGTATGTTGGTGTTTACACAAGACCAATAAATCCTCATGGGCCGAGTCCATGTCTTACTTTATTTTGAATGCACCTAGCACTTGAGAAGGTGGTTGGTAAAGTGGCTCATGCCTGTAATCCCAGCACTTTGGGAGGCCAAGGTGGGCAGATTGCTTGAGGTCAGGAATTTGAGGCAAGCCCGGCCAATATGGCAAAACCCTGTCTCTATAAAAATACAAGAATTAGCTGGGTGTGGTGGTGCACGCCTGTAATCCCAGCTACTTGGGAGGCTGAGGCAGGAGAATCTCTTGAATCCAGGAGGCAGAGTTTGCAGTGAACTGAGATTGTGCCACTGCACTACAGCCTGGGCAACACAGTGAAACTCTGTCTGAGACAGAGAGAGAGAGAGAGAGACAGAGAGACAGAGAGAAGGTGATTGTAAATATATGCTCAATCAATGCATTCATGAATGTAATAGAAACTGTATTCCTATTAGTACACTATTTGTCGCCCCTATTCAAATGTTAGCTCCATAAGAGTGAGAATTTTGTCAGTTTTGATAAGTGTTGTAGCCCCAATGCCTGGCAGATAGTAGACACTCAAGAAGTTGTGTGTTGAATAAATGTTGAGTTAATGAATATGATCGCTCTGAACCTGGTCAGATGTGCTGGCTTAACAAGGTAGCATATATCTAACTTTGATTCTAGTATGGAATGCAAGTCCATTCTGCCTCCCCAAATAACCCAATCCCCAAGGGGAACTAGACTGAAAAATCTTAGCCAAGCCTGCACATAGGATGCTTGGAAATCTTGAATACGGGGACTGTTTGCCAACCTCACCTACTGCCCATCTAGGCATGAATTTCATCTGGATCCCAAGGACCGTCTAGTCTACATAATCTTCTGGGTCATGGAGAGTTTACCAAAGAGTAGGGAAAGTGGGCTTCCAGACGTGTATCCATTTCACTGCCTTCATCTCTGCTTTGCAGATGTCCACAGTTTGCAGCCTCAGCTGGACTGTGGGGCCAGGGAGATGAAGGTGAAGCTGGACAAATGTTTGCTGGAAGGTGTGGGTTTGGGGGAGGAGGTCATTGCCTACCTACGAGACCCAAACTGCAGCAGCATCATACAGGCAGAGGAGAGAAACTGGATATCTTTGACCAGCCCTGTTCAGGCTAGTGCCTGCAAGAACATTCTGGAGGTAAGTGGCTTTCACACCACTGCTGCCAGAAGATATGTTTGGGCTGATGGGACCTATCATAGTAGCTCCGAGATCTTGGACAAGCCACTTAGCTTTCCTGGGCCCCCAGGGTTATGTGAGAGTACCCATGTCAGTTTACACAAAGAGCTTAGTATAAGTCTGACATGTGAGTTTCATAAATGTAAGCTACAATTATGATGATTTTAATTAGGGCTGTTGGGGGAGGGATACACAGAGAAGCAAGCTTGTTGATTCCTGACTCTTCCCAAGGGTCAATAATTTATTGTTCTAGTTTTTTATCAGGTGTCCTCATTCCCCTTCCCATAAAGTGTCAGTAACACTGAAGGAGGAGGTCCCTTTACCTCCATGAGCTCAGAAGGCAGGGTGGCTGCATGGCTGAGCACATTGACTCTGGAAATCAGATCTGGATTTGAGATACACCTACACACACATACACATAAAGATCTGTGTGGTTTTGTTTTTATGCCAAAGAGAAATCAAACCCATGCCATCTACAAAAACACCCTCTCCTTGGTCAATGATTTCATCATCAGAGACACCATCCTCAGCATCAACTTCCAATGTGCCTACCCACTGGACATGAAAGTCAGCCTCCAAGCTGCCTTGCAGCCTATTGTAAGGTATGGCATCGACCCTTGCCCTTTGACAGCTAACCCTGGCAATAGTCACATCACACTCACTTCAAGTGCAGACTATGATGTCCACACCATACTGCCAACCTCCTCCAGAAGCTTCCAGTCATTCAATCATTCATTCCACAAGTATTCACTGATTGTATATTAAAGATGTTCAGCATGAACAAGGCAGACATAGATTATTCTGTGAATATTAAAGATTATTATAACTATGCAATTCAACAACATGAAACAGTGCTTACTAAATGTGTTTGAAAACAAAAACACAAGGCAAGTTCATTCACCTTGAGAAAAAAAAAGTATTAAACAACTAATTAAATCAATAATAATTTACAAGCAAGATGGATGCAATGTAGGAGAAATGTGGGATGCTTTGGGAGCAGAGAAAGGGGTCCCAGATCCCTGTTGGTAGTGGGTTTAGTGGAGACAGGACAGCTTCCCTGCAAACATGAGATTTAAGCAGAGACCAGCTTTTAATGGATAAGCAGCACCCCTGTCCCCAGCAGAAATAGCATCAAATAGCAGTTTGGGAGAATTCTATGTGATCAGGGGCTTTTGTCTGTTTTGTTGTGTTTCTGTGCCACAAATGGGCCCTGTTGAATCAGTTCTTCAGCATTCCTAGACTTGTCAGGGGACTTTCTGGGGTGTCAAAAAATCTAGAGTGCCCATCTCATTTCTTATTGCCCCCTCGGCTCACAAAGCAATAGGATCAGAAGGATTAGAAATTTTCTAATTCAGTGGTTTGCAGATGGTATGGTGCTGGGGCTCCTGGTTCATAAAAAATCGAAATGAAAGCCATTTATCTTGTTAAAACTGGTGTTTCACTAAAGACTGTGGGATGGAGGGAAGAGATCTGCTGCTAAAAAATGTGAACACACAGAACTGGTTCTGAGCCCCACTCTCCAAGTGAGAAGATGGAGGTATACACTCAGTTAATCCTTCAGTGAGGGAGATAGGTATAACCCCTCGTGCAGGGAGGATCGGTGGAAATCCTGAAGGCAGACGTGTCTGTCAAGTTGAGTGCCTGGAAGCTAATAAATGCTTAGTTTAAATGAATGATCCAGTAGTTCACTTAACAATCCAAGATGTGTGCTGTTGCCTTTGTAAGTTAAGTAAGTGCAGGGCTTGATTTATGCTGTTCTCTCTGAGGTTCCCACTCTTGTGGCTTTCCTTTTCTCAGTTCCTTGAACCTCAGTGTGGGCGGGGATGGAGAGTTCACTGTCAGGATGGCCCTCTTCCAAGACCAGAACTACACGAATCCTTATGAAGGGGTTGCAGCTGAGCTGTCCGTTGAGTCCATGCTCTATGTGGGTGCCATCTTGGAGCAAGGGGACACCTCCCGGTTTAACCTGGTGTTGAGGAACTGCTATGCCACCCCCACTGAAGACAGAGCTGACCCTGTGAAGTATTTCATCATCAGAAACAGGTAATGAGCAATTCTGGAATTACCATTTGGCCTTACTAACGTTTATAGGAAAATGTTCATCTCATCCATTCCCTAACAGATATGTAATTGTATTATATATCATAACCACACTCTTTAACCCAGAAATATCACTCCTGAGGTTTTAGCCTAAAGTATTAACACCAAGTATGTAGGTAGGGTAAAGAAATGTCAATGTTTTCCATTTCAATGTTCTTGATAACTTTGGCAACAGGCTCATTGTTCAAAACTAGGGGATCAATGTGGTAGTGATGGATTATTACACAGAAGTGAACACTGGTCAATATGAAAACAAAACGATAAATGTTGTGGGTTGGAATGTTATTGAACACTGCTGACAAAAACAAGGGAAAATGCATTTCTGTAGATCATGATTTAAATCATAGTAATAATCCTGACTGTATTTGTCATTGAGATTAGCTATGTGCCAAGAAATATATGTGGATTATCTGATTAAATGCTCACATCAGTCTCATAAAGTGGATATTACTGTCTCCACTTTACAGATAAGAAAAGTAAAGTTCAGCAAGGATGAAGAACTTGCCCATAATCACTTAGCTAGAACGTGGGTTGGGCTAGAATACAAGACCAGTCTGTTTCACTCCAGAGACTGTGAAGTCCATGTTGTCATGACAAAGGGGGTCTGAGGGCTGTTTAATTTTCTCCACTGCTGTTTTTACTAGTCACACCTTTGCCCTGTCACCCTCCTAGCTGCCCAAATCAGCGTGATTCCACCATCCACGTGGAGGAGAACGGGAGGTCCTCCAAAAGCCGGTTCTCAGTTCAGATGTTCATGTTTGCTGGACATTATGACCTAGTTTTCCTGCATTGTGAGATTCATCTCTGTGATTCTCTTCATGAACAATGCCAGCCTGTGAGTGTCTCTTTGTACTGAACTCTTCAGAGGCTGGCATGGAGCCTTGTACCTGATAGGCTCTCCATATATATTTATTGGAATTATGAATGGAGGGAGGGTGGGAAGAAGGGGAAAGGAAGGGAAGGGAAGGGAAGGGAAGGGAAGGGAAGGGAAGGGAGGGGACGGGAGGGGAGGAGAGGGGAAGGGAGTGGGAAAGAGAAAGGAGCGGAAAGAGAAGAGAGAAGGTGAAAGGAATACAGGAGGGATGGAGAAGGAAAGGAGGGAAGAGTAAGGAAAGAAGGAAGAAAGCAGGATGAAGAGATGGAAAGAGATGGGCAGGTATATGGATGGGAGGGAGGGAAAAACAAAAGATGAATAGATAGACTCTAGGTCTCCTAAAGGCCCATTTCTAAGCAATTTTTGTGTTTCCAGGAGGCAGATTTGATAAGGAAATCTGTCTAATTTCCACTGGTGCGCGCGCGCGTGTGTGTGTGTGTGTTTTGAGACAGTCTCGCTCTGTCACCAGGCTGGAGTGCAGTGGTGCTATCTCGCCTCCGCCTCCCAGGTTAAAGTGATTCTCCTGCCTCAGCCTCCTGAATAGCTGGGACTACAGGCACATGCCACTATGCCCAGCTAATTTTTGTATTTTTAGTAGAGACGAGGTTTCACCATGTTGGCCAGGATGGTCTCGGTCTCCTGACCTTGTGATCCACCCACCTCGGCCTCCCAAAGTGCTGGGATAACAGCCATGAGCCACCGCATCTGGCCTGGCATGTTTTAAATGATTATAATCATAGATTACTATTTTAGTGCTTGCTCTTTGTCAAGCACCATGCTAAAACCTTTGCATACCTTTTCTAATTTAACTCTCAGAACAACCCTTTAAGTAGATTATTTTATCTACCCAACTGTGAGGTTCAGAGAAGTCTTTGCTCACGGAGCCACACACAGTTAGAAAATATCAGAGCCAGGATATGCCCCAGCCAAGAGGTGACTCCAGTTCCCCTGCTCTTGCCTGCATTTGGCATTGCCTGTGAATAGCTGGCATTTTGCCAGTGCTTACCTTGTGCCCACATGTTGCAGGCACATCTCATTTTCATCTTCACAATCAGGTAGCTATTATTTAGTTATTGTAGAGTGGCAAAGTCACTGGCCCCAAATTATATAGCTAAAAGAAGGTCCCCACTTGATGAGATTCAAACCCAGATTTGTTTGAGATGACAGTAATAATTTTCTAGATTGAGATAACCACAGCATCAGAATTAGGGCCATAGCATGACCCAGTTCTGGACCCAGTTCTTGGTCCAGAGCTGCCTATTGCAGGACCAGTCAAGATAGAATCCAGGCATTTAAATTTTGATTAATAAGAGTTCATCATCCCCACAGTCTTGCTCAAGAAGTCAAGTCCGCAGTGACGTACTGGCCATAGACCTAGCCCGGGTTCTAGATTTGGGACCCATCACTCGGAGAGGTAAGTGGCCAAATCCCAGTGATGGGACCAGCTGGCTGAGTGTTGACAGTTAACCACAGATGCCTGAGGTCACGCGCCCAACTCCTCAGGACTTTTCTACCTCCTCAATCTGACCCTTACTGAAGAATCTATTCATTCAGGTTGATAATAACAATATTGCCATTTGGACCTCCTCTGTGCTTAGAGACCAGACTAAGTTCTTGCATCCGTCAATTCACTTAATCTTCCCATGCCTGCATCCATTTTACAGATGAGAAACTAAGGCTCAGAGAGATTAAGTGACCCACCCAAGATCCCCCTACTCATGAGCGGCTAGAGTTAGGATCGAACCCAGCTCAGCCTGATTCCAAAACATGTGGCCTTTTCCTTATTCTACCTCCTTCCAGGTCCCCATAACTCAGTTCCTTATGTGTGAAGTGTAAGTCTTAAATCCTGTTTAAATGCAACTTTGTTTTCTGGTGAATGACTGTGTTTTCTAAAATTCATTTACGGTATTCTGGAGTATGATGCAGGGGAGGCTTTCCAATGGCTCCTCAAATGTTCATCCATCCTACTCATGGGTTTGCAGTAGGGTTTAGTTAGTGTTTTTATTTCCACCAGGAGGGAGAAGTGAAAGAATGAAAGCCTTTTTTTTTTTTTTTTTTTTTTGCCCTAAAGAAATTAAGATGCAATATCTTAATAATAGTAATAACAATACTTTCTTTGTGCCTGGCACGTTGTCAAATGCCTTTATACGCATGATTACTTTGAATGCTCATAGCAGGCAAGGGAGGTAAGCATTATCACCATTTCCATTCTCCAGAGCAAATGGAGGCTGTCTCATGAAGAAGGCTCTGCCCTGAGGTTGTCCTACCATTTTACTAAACTCTCAATTTGAAGCCTCAAGTGGTGTCACAGGGTAACTTGGTGGAGGTTAAGAACTTCCATTTTTGAATCAGACATCCTGAGTTTTGAATCCCAGCTCTGCTGCTGACTGGCAAGGTCAACTTGGCAAGTCCTTTAACATCACTGAGCTCCCATCTTCTCATCTGTCAAATGGGGAAGAGAACACTTTCCTCACAAATCTGTTAGGATTATTAAGTCTAAGATGCATGCAATATGTCTAGAAAAGTGCCTGTGCCACATCATAGATGCCCCCACAATGTGGATGGTCAGTGGTTGTGATGGCCAGGTCTAGGAGGATGTGAAGCAGTTATGGCCACAGTGCTGCAGTCACTGGAGCATGACTGAGGAAACCCTCCCCTTCTGTTCTTGTTCACAGGTGTGCAGTCTCCTGGTGTCATGAATGGAACCCCCGGCACTGCAGGTACATTATTTTCTCATGACTTTCCCACAACCTTTCAACTCTCCTTCCCCTTTTCAATTCTGCCCCTTTTATGGTCCAGATCCTATGCTAGGGACACTGACATTAATCAGACCTAAGACTGGCTCTTGAGATGCCCACAGTCTAGCAGAGGAGACAGTCCTTTAACAAGAAATATATACTGAGTGCCCACTGTGTGCCAGGCCTTGTTCTAGGCACTGAAGATGTGATGGCAAACAAAACAGCCCAGGTGCCTGCCCTCATAGAGCTTATGCACCAGTGTGGAAAGTAGAAAATAAAAAGTAAACATGATACTTTAGAGATAAAAGAAAGTAATGTGATAGAAGAGTAATAATGCCTTAAGTAAAATAGACATTCATCTCTCTTTTTTTTTAACTTAAGAACTTTTTATTCCTTTTTTTGGACTTATTATACTTTAAGCTCTGGGATACATGTGCAGAATATGCAGATTTTTTACATAGGTATACATGTGCCATGGTGGTTTGCTGCACCTATTAACCCATCATCTAGGTTTTAAGTCCCACATGCATTAGGTATTTGTCCTAATGTTCTCCCTCCCCTTCCCCCTGACCCCCGGCAGGCTCCAGTGTGTTATGTTCCCTCCATATGTCTCTGTGTTCTCATTGTATAGATGTTCATTTCTATCACACATAAATGATGCTTAGAAGCTGCCCAAATCTAGTGGGGCAGCACCACAAAGTCATCAAAGACCCAGGGTCCTTCCAGCTCACAGCTCCACCATCTTTGGGATATGGCCATCATCTTCATGTTCCAAGATGGTGGCCAGAGATCCAATCTTTGTATCCAAGCAGCAGGATGGAGAGAACAAGGAAGAAGCCAATGAGTACAAAAGACATCCTGAAAGCTGGTACCTTATACTTCCACTTACATCTCATTGGCTGGTGCCTAGTCACATGCCACACCTAGCTGCAAAGGAAGCTAGGAAATGTAATCTTTATTCTGGGTGGGCCAAGTGCCTAACCAATGTTTAATGGCTTTATTAACAAGGTGGGAAGGAAGAATGACTATTAGAATGGACAAGTGGTCAGAAAAACTTTCAGAGAAAGTGATGTTTAAGCCAAATGAGAAAAATGTGTCAGAGATAAAAATGCTAGGGGAATGAGCCCCATAGGCACGGGAGCACCAACAATTCATTGCACAAGTGAGACAGGCACTTGAGCAGATAAATGACAAACAGGTAGTTAGTACCAAAAGGGTATATAGAAGATGAATTAACGGTACTGGATAAGGTCTGGAAAGAATTTCAACAGGTAGTAACATCTGTTTTGATGAATGACTTGGAGCTAAACAAGCTGACTAATCAAAGAAATATCACTCACTCACACACACACACACACACACACACACACACACAGATACGTAACATTTTTACATATTTATAGGATACTAGAAATATATTTTGGATAAAATGAAAGCACATACTATTAAGATTTGCTTTCCCACAAAATGACCTATATTGATAAACCCAGACGTGAAAAGGTTCTTTCCCTCCTCAAAGCCCAAACTTAGACAGCAGTTTTTAAATTTCCCAAATAAGTCCAAGATGGACTCTCTGCTTAGTGCTAACGTTCATATAATGCTAAGAAAAGTCATGCTCCATTAGAGTTCATTCTAAAAGCAGCTTGGGCTGGGCATGGTGGCTCACACCTGCCAGCACTTTGGGAGGCTGCTGAAGTTGGGAGTTCGAGACCAGCCTGACCAACATGGTGAAACCCCATCTCTACTAAAAATACAAAAATTAGCTGGGCATGGTGGTGCATACCTGCAATCCCAGCTACTTGGGAGGCTGAGGCAGCAGAATCGCTTGAAACTGGGAGGCAGAGGTTGTAGTGAGCCAAGAATGCACCATTGCACTCCAGCCTGGGCAATAAGAGTGAAACTCCGTCACGAAACAACAACAAAAATACGCAGCTTGAAGTCAGAGACCTTTAGTCTCATTCCTTTCTGCCAGTCCTTCTGGTTAGCCCGGTGCCTGGAACAGTGTGGTTTCCCAGTAGAGTTTGCCAAATTGATTAATTTCTAGAATGGGCGATGGATTTTGCCCCTTCTGGACAAGGAGGGGATCAGTCTGATGTTGAGGCAGCTGACCCACCACAACAGGGCACTTGTGGTTTTCATTGTCTGCTATCTCCCACAATCATCTTTGATGTTTTGAATTAATTGCCCATCAACCTGTTTTATAATTATAATGCTTTGTCATGCACTGTGTCTGAAATTTATGGTATTTCTCTCCTCACTTCTAGGACATCAGCTAGTTACTTTGAAATTGGGGGAATAGGGAGATTTTATATTTTGGCAATGTGGCAGGAGGGCTCACAAGTTTCTCCTAGGTCTTCTGATACAAGACAATCATCATCTGGGATCCAAATCCTTCACTGAAACTGAGTATACAGTGATGTGCCAAAGAGACACAATCCCAGCAGAACTAGATCTTAGAGTCTAACTTTTAAAACCAACATTTATATAGTGTTTACTATGTGTCAGGCACTGTTCTCAATGCTTAATATGAAGTCATTCATTTAAGTCTTACAAAAATCCAGTGAAGTCACAGGTGCTATTAATATTTCTCTTTGGCATACAGCAAAATACAGGCACAGAGAGGTTTAGTAAGTTTTCTGGGACTGCTCAGCTAGTTGTAGAGCTGAGATTCTAAGCTAAGTAATCAGGCCTCAGAGGCAGTGCTTTTTAACCTCTGTGTCTTTCTGCCTCTTCAGTATTAGTCAGCATAAGTAATGCTAGCTGCTGTAACAGTCTCCACTCTTCTGTGTCTTTGTACAACAGTATCATTTCCCACTAAATCACTGCGGGAGGGGATGCAGTTCTGCTCCATGTAGGCCTTAGGAGCTCAGGCTTCTACTATGTTCTGGTAACTTCTGCCAACTCCACTATTCCCTGCAAGTCCTATCTTGGACCCTCTGCATCTGCTCCCTAAATGATAGATGAGAGAGCAACAGGATATATAGAAGTCTTTAAAGACCAGGCATAGAAATGGCACAGATGACTTCTACGTACATTTTATTGGCCAGATTCAGTCACATGGCCCCACCTACTTGCAAAGGATGCTGGGAAAAATTGCCTTCCTTTGTGTCCAGAGGAAAATGAAAAAATGGTTGGTGATTAGATGTCTTTGTGTTTACCATGTGAGCCCCAGAGGCTATAACCAGGCCGGATATTAAAAGGATGCCTTTCTCATCCTTGTGTTTACTGCTGACACCCAAAGCCCAACACTTGACAGTCATCTCTCTTGTATTTCAGGATTCCTGGTAGCCTGGCCCATGGTCCTCCTGACTGTTCTCCTGGCTTGGCTGTTCTGAGAGCTCCCCTAAGCATCTGGCCTTGAAGTCTGTGTTCTTCCCTCTGGCAATGGCTCCCTTCAGCACTTCTGGTTTCCACTCCAATTCACACAGTATTGGTATTAACAGACTCAAGGCCAGGCTAGGTTTAGGGAAAGGGAAAAGTTTTCACCTTCCTTAAAACTCTTTAAAAATGCCTTTGTGTTTCTCTTTCTCTCATAGTGGGGTTCCTGTCAGTCTGTCCTGGGCTGCCCTTCTCATTTGTTAATGAGACCTTGAAAGCAAGCTTGCTAGGTGCCCTTTGTGGCTGCAGCCTTTACTGGAAATGTGTGGCACATGTTTTTAACTCCAGGGAAGAGGTATCCTGTCACTGGGGTATGGGATAAGCATGCAGAAGAGGCACCAGCCATGACTCCTTCCTAAGCATCTCCTGTTCTGACTGCTCTTGAATTGAAGAGACTGACCCTTGCTTTCACTCTGCTTCTTCTGATGCGTTTCTATCATGGTTTCCCAAAATTGCCATAGGAACATCTCTAAGGGCCACTTTAGGAGGCTCTGCTCCAGGAAAAACTAGTCCCCATCCCTCCCCTATGCCCCGCCATACTGCAGACATGCTGTGACTTAGAGAACCATGCAAACATCCTTGGGACCTGGATGCTCGAAGAATGAACTTGACTTTGATGCAGAAACTCCATCACCCAAGGGAACACCTCTCGCTGTAAACAGTGCTGTGCTTGCTCGGAAGGATTAATCAGGGAGTCCTAACAGAAGCGATGCACTAGTCCTGCTATGGGAATGTAACTGCAAAGCCTGGGGGATGGGTGAAGTCCCTTTCTGGAGACCTTTAATGAGTATTTCAAAGCACTCCACAAAGATGCAACAAATAGAGCATCATACATACGCAGGCATTAATACTCATGGGCATATAGATACCAACATGTATACACTGACTCATGCCCTTCCCATGGCTACAGATAAGGCCTCGCAAAGCTGACCTCAGGGGCACATCAGGAGCCAAGGTGGACCAGCAGGCACCAAGCGTGTGTATCTGCTTGGAGGAGATGTTCCAATGTGCTGCTTTGTTCAGAGATGGTGTGGTTGCAAGAAACAGGAACCCACTACAATTTCTTAGGCCAAAGGGGAGTTAATTATAAGGACATAGGAGCACAAAGTTCAAGTGCAAGAGATACATAAAGGCTGCACAAACTCTGGGAGTGGGGCCTGGCGAGCCAAAAGAAACTGAAGTTTGTCTTTCCTTTAGTCCCTCTTCTGGAAGTCACATAGCCTTTTATGACTGCATATCTTTGCCTCTCCTTTGTTTTATTTTTCTGTCTCTGAAGCCAGCTTTTCCTGTTCACTTATCCCTTGATTAAATATGGACATTCCAGCTTCACATCACTTCCTAATTCAGGGACCAACAGAGACCGATTAGCATGTTGCTATCCCTCCTCCAAATTGCATCAGGGAATTTGATTTCGCTCTTTGGGTCAGGGTCCAATAGTCTGGGGACCATCTAGCACACAGCCAAAGGGGCTGACCTGATGGGGAAGGTCTCACACAAATGGGGTTGTTTCTTGGACAGACATTCCAAAGGCCACTATGATAGTGGCTTCTCTAAAAGAGGGGTTTTTGAGAGGAATTGCCTTCTGTTTCCCAGTGAGTTAGAGGAGTCATACTTACTACATCCCAAGGCAGGTGGCATGGTAGAACTAGGCCTGAAAGAGAGGTCAGGTTCTAAGCTTCTCCCCTCTCTGAGGCTCAGCAGTTCCCTTCTCTAGAATAAAATGGGTTGGTCTAACAAGATTTTCAAACATTTATAGTAGTAGAACTTTAAATACAATTTGACATGAACATCTAATATGGAGAGATTAAAAGTAAACAGATTCTTGTTGATGTCAGATGGGGAGATTAGCTCTTCCATTCTGTAATTTCTTTCTCTGCAGGCCCTCAAATCAACTCCATAATAACTCGCAGCACTGCCAGAGCCAAAGTTTTGAAGCTCCCTGGGACACATGAACTTTAATATAACTTCCAGGATAAAGTACAAAGGATTCCATTTAGAACCAATCCTAGCTAGCTGTCTGTCTATCTATCAACTATCTATCTATCTATCTATCTATCTATCTATCTATCTATCATTTGTCTATCATCTACCTACTATCTACTTATCATCTACATACGTACTTACTCAATTATCATCTAGCTAGCTAGTTACACCTTTCTGTTTTTCACAAATGGTCATGTTGTCTGAATAACAATCTCTGAATGTCCAATCCACTTCATTCATTCAGTCAACACAAATTTGCTCAGCGTATCCCAGGTCCAGGGGCCTGGGTACAAAAATTAATTAGACAACAATCCCTTCCCTTGGAAGGTTCATAATCCTGGCAGAACACAAACACACATAGAGGCACTCACAAGCAAACCACAACACACAGGCTCACTCGCCCCCAAGCACAGGCCTGTATACCCAGAGGAGTCTATCCACACCAACACACACATTCCAACAGACACACACATCAACCTCATGTGCCCAGAGGCACAGATGCACATGCAGAAAGCCTCAGAGACCCTCAAGCCAGCCACTTACATATTTATTGCCATGAATTACTTTATAACAACCAATATTTTTAACACCCCCTATGTAGAGGGCATTATTTTAAGTGGATTGTGGGCATTATATCATTCCACCTTCGTATTAGACATTGAAGGTAGCCACCATTGTTACCTTCAATTTAGTGATGAGTAAACCAATGCTTTAAAAAGATAATTACTCAAAGGCTTATAGTTTTTTGTTTGTTTGTTTTTTTAGATGGAGTCTCACTCTGTTACCAGGCTAGAGTGCAGTGGCACAATCTCAGCTCACTGCAACCTCCACCTCCCAAGTTAAAGCGATTCCCCTGCCCCGGCCTCCCATGTAGCTGGGACTACAGGCACGCACCACCACACCCACCTAATTTTTTGTATTGTTTTAGTAGAGACGGGGTTTCACCATGTTGGCCAGTATGGTATTGAACTACTGAGCTCGTGATCCACCTGTCTTATCCTCCCAAAATGCTGGGATTACAGGTGTGAGCCACCATGCCCAGCCAGGCCTATAGCTTTTAAATGCTGATTTCAGAGCTTGAACATGGGTAGCCAGACTTTGAAGCAAATGCTCTTAACTAGACACTGTATTCTGCCTCCATTTATATACAACACTGAACACACATACACATAAACACACACACACAGTGCAGCACTCACATACACACATATGTATATATGTATAACATATACGCACCCACTTGCAAACAGGTATGTGGACAGGGACATGAATTTGCCAGCAAAGGCCCTCACGCATACACAGGCATTAATGCTCCTGGGCATATAGATGTTGACATGTGTATACTGACTCATGTATCATGGTTTAGATGCACACACATACATGAAACTTTACATATAACTTAATACAGAAAAAACACAAACACACTTCCATCCAATACTCATGCACACACATATATGTCTGCACATGCACACACATATAATGTCTGCACATGCACGCACACTATATATACACAAACACACACACATTTCTACAAGACACAGGATCTGGATCCAACTCTCCAAGACCTGGGACTCCTGCCATGTTTCTCTCCCATCAGCTTGCATATCCTTGCATCCCCAGTGCTGTTCCACTGGGCACTAGGGCAAGATAAATTCCAGCTGCAGAGAGCTCAGTGAAATGGGCCTGGACCCAGCATCTGAAAGTTCTGAAGAATAAGGATGTTGGGGATAGCAAGAAGCAACCTGAAAACTAGTCTTCTATACCCAGGAAGACTGGCCTTTCAGGCCTGAAGAAGCCCTTGCAAGCAGCTGGTGGAGGATGCCAAGTGGTTTAAGGTGCCCTGCCCTCCAAGAACTTCAACTCTTCTTGAGAAAACAGCATGGGGATGCCAGGCAGCAAAAGCTTAGTAGTGTTAAGACTGAGACAGACATTGCAAGACTCAGAGAAGGGAGAGCTCAGCCCAGCCTGGGAGAAGAGGCAAGGGTTCAATCCCAGTCCCTTCATTTCATGGATGGAAATTGAGGTCCAGCAAAGACAAGTGGCATATCTATCCTTTATGACCAGGCGGGGATGAAGGGGTCAGGGAGAAAGGTAAAACTGGTCACCTGAGGGAAATTTGGCATGGGAACCTCAGAGGATAAACCCCACCCATCCTAACTCATTTTATAATCTCTCCTCACCTGCTTCCTCTCTTCCAGCCTCTGCTTCCTGTGAAAGGCCAGAAATCACCCTATTATTTTCCTTCCTTATCATATTAGATTCTCTTTTCTAAAACTCTGTCAAATCTATCCACTTTTCTTCAACCCCATTGAATCTGATCTTTTCCAAGCTACTGTCATCTCTCACCAAGAGCTTCTTAAGTGGCCTTTCTCCAGGCTCACCTCTCTCAATCCATTCTCTACTTTGTTTTAAATGGTGAGCATTTTAAAACAAAAGTCACTTTCTCCTTTAGATCCCTCCAGAGGCTGTTTACTTTCTATAGGATGAGTTCTGACTGCTTAGCTGACAGATCTTGTTCTCCACCCTCTGAGCCATTACCAGTCTCTCCAGCCTTAGCCCTTAAACATGTCCCCTTCATAATCCAGGTTCCAGTGCCGCGGAATTTCTCAGGCTCCCCGAGCTATTCTATTGCACTCTACCCTACTTTTGTGTGCTGTTTTTGCTGCCTGAAAGGCCCTTTCTTTCACTGGGGTTATTTCTCCTGTGAAGGCTTCCTGGATCCCCCTGTTCAGTGTAGAGTGGACAAATCAATCAGTAGAAAGTAGACCCAGAAATGACAAATCATACAATCAGCAGAATGTCAACACAGTTTAATAAATACATTCCGGTTTTTTCAAGAAACTAGAGAAAAGCTTCAGCATGATAAAGAGAGAAAAGGAAGATATATATTAAAAAAAAAAAAAAAAAAACAACGACCCTACTTTATGACCTCTTCTCTACAAACTTTTTGTTTCTGTTTTTTGAGATGGAGTTTTGCTCTTGTTGCCCCAGGCTGGAGTACAATGGCACGATCTGGGCTCGCTGCAAACTCCACTTCCCAGGTTCAAGCGACTCTCCCGCCTCAGCCTCCTGAGTAGCTGGGATTACAGGCGCCAGTCCCCATGCCCGGCTAGTTTTTGTATTTTTAGTAGAGACAGGGTTTCACCATGTTGACTAGGCTGTTTTTGAACTCCTGACCTCGTGATCTGCCCACCTCGGCCTCCCAAAGTGCTGGGATTACAGGCGTGAGCCACTGCACCTGGCCCTCTACAGACTTTCTTAAGCACATGTAGCATCTGCATCTGAAATTCTGTTTTTACATCTGTCCCACCTGCACCCTTCATCCCAGACTGTTAGTTCCTTGAAGACAAGGACTTCACCATATTCAAACATTAATGGTCAAATATATGAAGAAACAGGCTGCATCCTTTCTTCTTTATCCTCTTACTTCCTCAATCATCATGCTGTTATGGTCCATAAGGAGAAGAAACAGCTACACAGAAAAAGTAGAGGAGATTTTCCCACTTGAATAATTGTGGTGACAGTGCCAAATCAGAATGTGAAATAGGAATTCTGGGCTCTGTACCAGACATTCACTCCCTTGCTGTTAGCTGATATTAAGGAGGGTGGATTTCTTCTTCCCTTAGGTCTCAACTTCTGTGGCTTCAGGGGATGTTGTTTGGAAGTTTGAATGGTTTGTTGTTGTCGTCATTGTTTTGCATTAAGGAGGGCTGTTACGGAAACAATTCAATGGTTATTCATGGAGATAAGTTGAGAGAAGCTCAAGAGTGATTATTTAATGGCAGGAGGGAAAAAAAAGAAGCAAATCTATAAAGAGCTTGGGACATCAAGTCCAGAACTTAATGCATATAGCAGCCAATCAGCAATCAAATCATAGAAAGTCATAGAGAGGGGCTTGAAAACACACAAGTATCAGAAAAAGCATTTGTAGTAGAGACCAACCAAAACCCTGGATTCTGGGAGACTTTGTCTGAGAACGGAATTAGCTTTGTTTCATAGAAGACTTTGTAGGCTAGGTGGGTGGGGAGACGGGGAAGGACCTAGTTGTGCATTTTCATTTCAGTGCATAAACATATACCTATATACCTATAAGACACAAGATCTGGATCCAACTCTCCAAGAACCAGGACTTGAACTGTGGGCCCCAGAACATCCATGAAAGTGTTCCCACTTCTTATATGGAAGATGAAAGTAGTAGCTGCCCTAATAACCCGAGGGTTGCTAGAGAGATAAAGGAGACAAGAGATAGGATATATGGTCACTTTGCAATGCATGAAAAACATCATATGGGACAGGCCCAGTGGCTCACGCCTATAATCCCAGCACTTTGGGAGGTGGAGGCGGGCGGATCACCTGAAGTCAGGAATTTGAGACCAGCCTGGCCAACATGGTGAAACCCTGTCTCTACTAAAAATATAAAAATTAGCCAGGTGTAGTGGCACGTGCCTGTAATCCCAGCTACTCAGGAGGCTGAGGTAGGAGAATCGCTTGTACCCGGCATGCAGAGGTTACAGTGAGCCGAGAGCAAGCCATTGCACTCCAGCCTGGGCAACAGAGTAAGACTTTGTCTTAAAAAAAAAAAAAATCGCACAGAAGGAAACTGCAGCATTTTCGTTACCATCATTACTACTATTATTCTCATTTTAATGGATTAAGCTGTTTCTCACCTCTCTTTATTTTCCCTCTTACTTCCTGGATGTGGCCAAAAGAAAGCCATTTAAAAAAAAATCTTTACATCTGCCAGAAATAGGGCTCATAGGAGCATGTGGGAGGGTGTCCCCCTCCCTCAGCACATGGAATAACACTTTTTGAATACTTAATACATATAAATAGGCATGCTAAACATTTTAAATTTAATATCTACCTTAATCCTTTATCAAAGAATGTGAGCTCTTTCAAATTGTTAGGCCCAGAAAAGCATTCAAATGACACAGCAATCACATTTTATTCTTCTCCTTTAGAGCTATGTATTCATCTGTCGAAACTGCCTGCTATTGCCACAAGCAGCTATGAATTAACCTAATAACGCCTCACTGGACACGACATCCCACACTTTTAAGACTTAACAATGGGTAGCCAATGACTAATCAATGTTATTTCTGCAAATCAATGAGAATTTGTGGCAGAACTTTGTATCAGCCCAATCCTTGTCCTTCTCTTTCTTTGCCTTTGAAAATCTGCCTGTAACAAAGGTCAAGTGGAGCTCATATCCAAGGTGACTTGTGTCTGAATCTTCCTTATCCTGGCTCAAGTAAACTCTTTACATCATATACTGTGCTTCATTTAGCCTCTTCCTTTGATACAGGGGCTGTTATTCCATTTTGCAGAGGAAGAAACAGGCACAGAGAGGTTTAAGGAACTCCTTGGCATCATACAAATAACACCTGCCTGCTATTTATTTAGTGCCTACAGGTGGGTCAGCACTTCAACTCACAGATGAGGAAGACCCAAACGTTAGGGAGCTTGCTCAAGGTTGCACAGTTAAGAAGTGACAGAATGCAAGATTGGAACTTGGATTCAATACAGGCGCTCTTTCTTTTTCTTTCTTTTTTCTTTTTGAGACAGAGTTTTGCTCTGTTTCCAGGCTAAAATGCAGTGGCACGATCTCGGCTCACTGCAACCTCTGCCTCCTGGGTCCAAGCAATATTCCTGCCTCAGTGCCTCCCAAGTAGCTGGGACTACAGTCATGTGCAACCATGCCCAGCTAATTTTTGTATTTTTAGTAGAGACAGGGTTTCACCATGTTGGCCAAGATGGTCTTGATCTCTTAACCTTGTGATCCACCCACCTAAGCCTCCCAAGGGGCCAGGATTACAGGCGTGAGCCACCGCGCCCGGCCACAGGTGCTCTTTCTTTTTGTAACACTGCCTCCCTGCCTGACCCTTGATGCTGGGCAGTGACAAATATAAAATCTACCTCAGGCCAGGTGCAGTGGCTCACACCTGTAATCCCAGCATTTTGGGAGGCTGAGGCGGGTGGATTGCTTGAGGTCAGGAGTTTGAGACCAGCGTGGCCAACATGGTGAAACCCATCTCTACTAAAATACAAAAATCAGCCAGGCGAGGTGGCACATGCCTGTAATTCCAGCTACTAGGGAGGCTGAGGCAGGAGAATTGCTTGAACCCAGGAGGCGGAAGTTGCAGTGAGCTGAGATCACCCCACTGCACTCCAGCCTGGGTGACAGAGTGAGACTGTCTCAAAAAACAAAACAAAACCCTACCTCAGAACTCAGAACTGCAGGAAGATATGTGTGTACATCTGTGTGCATGTGCACATGTGAGTATACAAACGTTCATAGTTTGTATGTATACATGCATGTTTGCATGAATGTGCACATGTATATGTGTGTACATGAGTGCCCATATATGCACATCTTTGTGTATGTGTGTGCTGACAGCTGCCAGTTAACACAGGCAAGGCTAAATGATACTACATCCATTCCTCCTGAGAAATTGTTAAGATCCTTCCACACTCAGCCAGAACTCAGAAGAGTCATTAGAGCTGGGACACATGGAGGAGCTTTACAGGTGATCTAATTCAACCCCCTCTTTGTGTCCACGAGGAAACTGACACCCAGAGTGCACTGAACCAGGAATCAAGAAATTCATATTTCAGCCTGACCTCTGCTGAGGTGAGCAGTTTAAGAACTCCACGTAACTTTGCTCAGGTCATCTGTAAATTAAGATAATGATATCTCCTCTGTTATACTTGATGACCTATGGCTTCACTGTTGACAAGGTATGGATGTCAAGCCTTCTAGCTCTAAAACAGCCCTCTTTTAGCCAGCCTGGGGCTATCTCAAGATAAATCCCCACTAGTAAACTTGGCCTTGGAACCCTCCAGTGAATTCAGAACCTGGGAGAATGCCTCTCCGGTACTGAAATGCCAAGCAGGAAGCTGGTTCAGAACTCTGAAATGACTTAGGAGAAAACTTTCCTTTCCTTGATTTTTTTTTTTTTTTTTTTTTGAGATAGAATCTTGCTCTGTCACCCAGGCTGGAGTGCAGTGGCGTGACCTTGGCTAACTGCAACCTCTGCCTCCTGGGTTGAAGCAATTCTCCTGCCTCAGCCTCCCAAGTAGCTGGGATTATAGGCACCTGCCACCACACCTGGCTAATTTTTTTTTTTGTTTTTTTGTTTTTGAGATAGAGTCTTGCTCTGTCACCTGGGCTGAAGTGCAGTGGTGCGATCTCGGCTTACTGAAATCTCCATCTCCCAGGTTGAAGCAATTTTTCTGCCTCAGTCTCCCAAGTAGCTGGGACTATAGGTGCCCAGCTATTTTTTTTTTTTTTGTATTTTTAGTAGAGATGGGGTTTCACCATGTTGGCCAGGCTGGTCTTGAACTCCTGACCCACCCTCCTTGGCCTCCCAAAGTGCCAGGATTACAGGCATGGCCACTGCGCGCAGCCCAATTTTTGTATTTTTAGTAGAGACAGGGTTTCACAATGTTGACCAGGCTGGTCTTGAACTCTTAACCTCGTGATCTGCCTGCCTCAGCATCCCAAAGTGCTGGGATTACAGGCATGAGCCACCATGCCCGGCCCCTTCCTTGATTCTTTCAGGGTCTTTCTAAAGAGCCCACTGAGCCAGCTCCTTGTCCAGTCATTCTCCACTTTTCAAGGACTCCGAGGAACTGGCCTACCTTGTCAAGAGTTCCCCTCTACTTGGAGCTCCTCAGGTGGAAAAGTAGCACTTAGAATCTTGTTCTCAGTATTGTCGTGTCTGTGTTGCTCCTAATGATGGTGACAGTAAGTGTGACTGTGATGAACAAGAGGATGTCACTGGTAGTCACATAATGCTTTTACTATATTTTATTGGCATATAATATACAGATCATGCACATATGTTACAAATGCAGCTTGATGAATTTTGACAAAATGAACACTCCTGTGTAACCCCTCCCCCATTCATGAAATACAACAGTGGTGTCCCCAGAAGCCCCTTCTTGCCCCTCCAGTTCCTAAATCTCCCAAGGGCAACCACTATCCTGACTTCTAGCACCATACAGTGGTTTTTTTTTTCTGGTTTTGAACTTTATTTTTAATTTTTTGATTTTTTTGAAATAGAGTTTCACTCTTGTTGCCCAGGCTGGAGTGCAGTGGTATAATCTCAGCTCACTGCAACCTCCGCCTTCTGGTTTCAAGTGTTTCTCCTGCCTCAGCCTCCTGAGTAGCTGAGATGATAGGCGCCCACCACCATGCCTGTCTAATTTTTGTATTTTTAGGAGAGATGGGGTTTGATTATGTTTGCCAGGCTGGTCTTGAACTCCTGACTTCACGATCCACCCACCTTGGCCTCTCAAAGGGCTGGGATTACAGGCATGAGCCACCGCACCTGGCCTGGTTTTGAATTTTATATAAAAGGAATATATATCATTTGAACTCAATTTCTTATTAATATGTGCAACATTCTCTTTGTAAACCTGATCCTTATTGTGCTTAGTTATACTTGGATCTCATTCTGGTTGCTGACATGATTCTATTGGAAGAATAGAGCCTAATGTATTGATCCATTCTACTGTTGATGGACCTGTGGGCTGTTTCCAACTTTCAGCTACTGGTAAGCATGCTGCTTTCTTATTCATGCCTTTTTGATGAGCACATAAGCCCATCTTCGTAAAGTGTATATATTCAGCTTTGGTAAATACTGCTAAGCAATTTGACGAAGTGATTGTAACTCTGCCAATCATCATGGTTTTAACATTCCAAGATTCTTTAGCCTCCAGTACCTAGCAACAGTCGACTCTACTTCCTTTGGTACTGAACATATCCTTGTCTTTTTCTCCTCCAGGACCTTTGCACATGCTATTCTCTTGGCTGTTATAATCTTTCCAACTGATCTTCACATGAGCAAGTCCTCACTCTTTAGGTCTCTGTGTAGACGTTACCACCTTCAGGATGACCCTGTGCCTGTCATACTCACGACTTAATGCACAACATCAAGCCCATGCCCAGTAAATGGTTAGACCTAAATACATGTTAGCTAATACTGCTATTGTTGCAATAAATAGTCTTTAAGTCTCTCTTTCCAAAATTCTGTGACTCTGGGAAGTCAGACTGCCTAACTCTTATCCTGTGTGTGGATCCAGATGTGCCCCCAAGGGTTCTAAATCCCTCACAGAAGAAGGGCAGCTGGCAGGCCTGGCTTCTCCTGGCCCCCTGGGCTGCCATCTGTGTTGTACCTGCTCTCTGCTGAACAGACAATAGAGGGCACTGTGGGAACACGTCCGCAGAAGGAGGCAGGTGTTGGTCAGAGTTCAGATGACACAGAATTAGAGCCGGAAGGGACCTTAAAAACCCATCTAGACCCGAACCTTCATTTTACAGATGAACAAACAGATGCCCAGACAGGAGATGTGACTTGCCCAAGGTCACACAGCTACTGCGTGGAGAGCAGAGATGACTCTTACCCCCTTGGCATTCTCCACTCTGCGGGGGTGTTGCCAAGCACTGAATGAGGCAGCTGGCCCCAGGTGCTGCAGCTTTGAGCCGGCCAAGGCCTCTGTTTGCCAAGCCTATCACTGCCCTCAGTTTGCTCCTCCCTCCCTCCTATTCCGTGAGAGAAAGCCTCTAGATGTTGGAAGTAGGACAAAACACACACTAACCCTTTGATTTTATAATTATCTTTGAGAAAGCATTTCACTTTCCTTAATAATGGCTACCAATTATTGGAATTTTCTAGGTGCCAAATATCATGCTGCATGCATTACATGCATTACCAAGAATGATTTTAGGGTTTGATTATTTCCTCCCTTCTGGGAGTCTTTCCCTGATCTCCCCATTGAAAGAGATTGCTCTTCTTCCATTTCCTATCACACCAGCCAGTTTACTTTCTTCTCAGCTCTTATAATTATTTTTCATAATCATTTGACTCACTTACTTATCTACTTATCTGTCGTCTGCTTCAATTCCTCTCCTCCTCCTGGTAGACTTGAATTCCATGAAAGAAAGGATTCTGGAGCTAGGTAGACCTGGGTTCAAATCCTAGCTCATCCAGTTATTAGCATTATGGATTTGCATTCATCACTGAAACTCTCTGAGGCTGTTTCTCCCTTTGTAAAATGGGGACTCGTACTTGGCCAAAGTTCTTGACTCCTTTTGGCCTCAGTTACCAAATCTAAGGGAGGATAATAACCCTTCATCTGCTGGAGAGCAGAGCCTCACAAGATGCCCTGAAGGTCTTGGAGCTGTGGTCCCAGGAAAACATAATGGTGTTGCCCAGCTATGGGGCCATGTCTAGGCACATGGGTTACAGATGCAAGTGGAACAGAAAGTAGAGAAAATTGAAAGGTTTGAATCTAGGAGGCAAGGTTCCATTGTCCACACTGTTAACATTATATTATGTGCCTTTTCAACCCTAGTTGCATCTATCCTGTCAGTTTCTTAGGTCCTCTAATAATGAACCAGTCACAGAACTTAGGCTTCAGTCTTCTTGTTTCAGGGTTTCTCAAGCTCAGTGCGATTTACCATTTTAGAGTTGAAACAGCTGAGGCTCAGAGAGGTTAAGTTATTTGCATACAGCTGTACAGAGTTTGAAATGAGTCTGACTTCAAAACCCAGACTTGTTCCTGTATGGTTTATTTCATGCTCTCACCAACAGCTCTCACCAATAGCTGCCAGAATCTAGCCAATAAATCAATGAGATGCCAACAAGGAGTCTTCAAACTCATGCTGAGGACACCATAAAATAGATTCATGGGACAATTCCATCCGTTCTGGGTGTGTCTATGTCCTAGCATCTCCCAAGATTTTTTTGTTTAACTCCAAGTTAAATTCCAAGGTTGTTACTTCCCCTTGTCTTACTGTTGCCCTCAAATGTGTTTATTTTCCTGTGGCCCAGAAAAGTCCTCACTCTTGGCAGCCAGAGCAGTGAATCACATGGTGGCTTTTCATCTGCCATTGGCAATAGGCAAACAGATCACCACTGCTAAGAATCTCTTCCCACGCTTCTTGGAGCTTTCTGCTGTTATGACCTGCAGTCAACCATGATGGGTTTGTTTATGTGTGTCTCTATACCTTTCTAACTGGTAACCTCCCTGAGAAAATGAACCATCTTATTCACCCAACACATGTAGTGGAGAAGCTGGCAGTTAAAGATGCTTTATGAATGTTTGTTGAATGTGTAGGTGGATGATGGATGGATGCATGGATAGAGGTATAAATGGATGGATAAAAGAATGAATGGGTAGATGGATGGATGGATAGGTGAATGGTTCAATGAATGAATGAATGAATGGGTGAATGGATGGATGGATGGATGGATGATGGTTGGATGATGGATGGGTAGGTGGATTGTTCAATGGATGGATGAGTGAGTAGTTGAATGGATGGGTGGATGGTTGAAAAGAGAGATGGATAAATGGATGGATGGTGGATGAATAGGTTGATGGATGAGTGGATGGGTGGGTAAAACTCATATAACTCTCAATGTGATCACTGCTCACTACCATCCCCATCCAAAGCTGTTCAGCTCCTCCTATTCAGCATCTACAGAAATCTTTGTGAAGATGCGCATCTCATCATGCCACCCTTGCCTCCAACTTTTCCTGAAATACGCCAATGCCTTCCCACTACCCTTAGAATAAAATCCAATTTTCCTCCCAGGGCTCACATGGCCCTGCAAGCTGTGGTATCCACTGACTACTCCAGCTTCATTACACATCAGCCTCCCCCTCGCTGATGATATCTGGACACCCTGGCCATCCTTCAGTTTCTAGAATGAGTCCAGCTCTTTCCTGCCTCAGGGCCTGTGTCTGAACTTGCTGTTCTCTCTGCCTGGAGTGCACTTTCTCTGAATGTTTGCATGTCTGACCCCTCCTTCAGGTGTCAGCTTCAAAACAAATTCTTGGGGAAATCTTCTTGTCCATCTCACCTAAATTACACTCCCCAAACATCCCCCCCTCCCACATTTTTTTTTTTTGAGACGGAGTTTCACTCTTCTTGCCCAGGCTGGAGTCCAATGGCACCATCTCAGCTCACCCCTCAACCTCTGCCTCTGGGTTCAAGTGATTCTTCTGCCTCAGACTCCCGAGTAGCTGGGATTACAGGCATGTGCCACCACACACCTGGCTAATTTTGTATTTTTAGTAGAGACAGGGTTTCTCCATGTTGGTCAAGCTGGTCTCAAACTCCTGCCTGACCTTAGGTTATCTGCCTGCCTTGGCCTCCCAGAGTGCTGGGATTACAGGCATGAGCCATCACACCTGGCCTCACATTTTCTTTATAACACTTATTTAGTACATCCACATTCATTATAGCACTTCGTTGAATATTTGCATCATTATTTGTTTATATCTGTCTTCCCTGCTAAACTGTAAGCTCTAAGAGGACAGGGAGAGCAGGGACCGTGTCTGCTTAAACTCACAGCTGTATCCTTAGTACACATCAGGTAGTGGTACTCAGAAATATTTTTAGCAGGGGCCAGGTGCGGTGGCTCACGCCTGTAATCCCAACACCTTGGGAGGTAGAGGC
Source organism: Cacajao melanocephalus (assembly GCA_963573385.1). Taxonomy (NCBI): domain Eukaryota; kingdom Metazoa; phylum Chordata; class Mammalia; order Primates; family Pitheciidae; genus Cacajao; species Cacajao melanocephalus. The sequence goes on along the minus strand of CAUYLG010007063.1, from coordinate 91,060 downwards.
AGACGGAGGTCAGGATTTCAAGACCAGCCTGGCCAGTATGGTGAAACCCCATCTCTACTAAAAATACAAAAATTAGCCAGGTGTGGTGGTGGGCACCTGCAATCCCAGCTATTTGGGAGCTGAGACAGGAGAATCGCTTGAACCTGGGAGGCGAAGGTTGCAGTGAGCCGAGATTGTGCCATTGCACTCCAGCCTGGGCAACAAAAGCAAAACTCAATCTCAAAATATATATACATATGTTTTTAACAGGTAGATGGATGAATAGACAGACAAGCACAGGATATGTTCTGACATCTCATCAGGCTGAGCACACTAGGGGTACTGCATGAGGACAATACCCAGGCCTCTTTCCTTTCCACTGACCATCACTGATAAACATGTTTAGGGGACAGAACCATGGAATCTAACTTCCTTAGAGTTGGATAGGATCTCTTTGATCATTAAAGCCAACTTTATTTTACATTGGGTGAAACAGAACCCAAGAGTGGAAGACACTTGCCCAGGGTCCTATTGGTAGGAACTACTTGTTACTACTAGTTAGAATTAGCAACAGCCATTCTCTTCTTAATTCTAACTAGTAGTAACGAGCAATTACTTATAATCAGAACCCAGATTTTGTTGTTGGGGATTATATGCTCGGTTAGAAAAACTATAATTCCCAGCCTCCCTTTTAGAGAAAGGTGATCATAGTCTAAGTTCTGGCCAATGAAATGTAAGTAAGAATGGAGATATAAGTGTGGCTTCCAGAAAAATCCTCTTAAAAGAAGGTCTAAGCCAGGAGTGTCCAATCTTTTGGGTTCCCGGGGCCACAGTGGAAGAAGAAGTCTTGAGCCACACGTAAAATACATTAACACTAACAATAAGTGATGAGCTAAGAAAAAATCACAAAAAAAAATCTCATAACGCTTTAAGAAAGTTTATGAATTTGTATTGGACCACATTCAAAGGTGTCAGGCCACGTGCACTCCGTGGGTTAGACAAGCTTGGTCTAAACCTTTGCTTTTTCCTTCTTTCTTCTTCTGGAATTCCAGCACAAAGGCCAAAGGTGTCCATTCTATGCCTGTGAGGCACTCTTAATGATGAAAGCCACAAATTCAAGACAGTAGATGAGGAAGTTAAAAATCTGGAATATTGCTGACATTTAGGGCCTACCACAATTACCCTGGATCACTTACTTCTGCATTTTATGTCACGTGAGACAAAAATGAACCTCGTGAATAAGTCATTGATATTTGGGTTTTCCGCTTATGTGCAGCCAACTCGATCCATAGCTGTTGTGGTCACTAATTGAGTTAGTGGCACAGCCAGGACTTGAAGCAAGAGACTCTGTACCTTTCATTGGGATGGCAAGAAAGCTAGTGTGTCTAACCCCAAGGGACATGGTTAAGAAAATGCTGGCCTGGAGACATGCCCGTAATACAAGTGTTCTCAAATTGTGGTCCCCAGAACAGCAGCATCAACATTACCTGAGAACTTGGTAGACATGCAGATTTGCAGGCCTCATGCAGACCTACTGAATCAGAAACTCTGGGATGGGGTCCAGCAATCTCCATTTTTCAGAAGCTTTCCAGATGATTCCAGTGCAAGCTAAAATTTGCAAAGCACTACTGAGATAATACTGTAGTAACCTCTAAGAAAAGCATAAATAAAGTAGGTCATTTATGCAGACTGGTGAGGCTTCTGTGAAATGCAGAAGGTGCAGAAGTCACTCCTGGGTCAGAAAGAAGGGAGCTCTCTCCAAGTTCAAGAATGCACAGGCTCCCATATACAGAATAGGTGCATTATACTTGCATTTTTATTCACTGCTACTGAGTGTGCTTTGCAGATTAGCAGCATCAATTTACCCAGGAGTTTCTTGGAAATGCAAAATCTCAGACCCCACTCCGAACCTACTGAATCAGAATCTCCATTTTGATACAATCCCCAGGTGATTCATACATATATTTAAATTTGAGTGCCCAACTCAGTGAAGCTGGGAATAGGAACAAGATGTTTTAGGTCCTGGTGCCTACAAGGACATACATGAGGTCCTTGTGAGACTATTGCATCCACTCCTGGTGTCAGACAAAGAAGAGGGGGACAAAAACGGACAATCAGAGCAGCTGCCATGTGGCACTTTATACTTGCAGTTTCTCCATCTTGATGTCTTTTTTTTTTTTTTTTTTTTTTTTTGCCCCAAACACCCTCCTGAAGCTTAATGGTTAAGAGAGAGCATTCTGGAGTTAGATCTGCCTTGATTCAACCTTATAACTTCTTGCTGTGTGATCTTTGAATCTGAGCCTTGGCACTGACTTCATAGAGTTGTCATGGAGATTAAATGAGTTAATACTTCTAAAACACCCAGCCTGGAGCTACTGAATTCTGGATCTGTATTAGCATCACCTGAGGGGCTTTTAAAATGTACTGATGACTGGGCTACTCCAAACCAATTACATAAGACTCTCCAGGGATGGAGCCCAGCATTCGTATTCAAACAGATCAAGCACAAACCTCTGTAGATTTTTCCAACATGCAACCAGGACAGAGAGCCACTGACCTAAAGCAATGGCAGGCACATAGTAAATGGTCCTTAAATGCTAGCTATTGCTATGCAAGCGTGTACCCTTCCTCACACACACATCAGACTATCTCAGGCCTTTGCTCCAGCCCTAGAGATTGATTGCCTTAAATGACCTGGCTCTCCCAGACAGCCTGGCAAAAAGCCATCCTTCCTAGATTCTTTATGAAGCTTACCACCTTCATGAAGCCTTCCCCGATTCCTCCAACTAGAACTGACAGCTTTCTCCTCCAGGTTCCAGGCTAACTGAACTGATAATAAAAATACTGACTTCACCCTTTTGCAAAGTATTAATCTTTTCTGGGCATAGTTCTGTACATTTTCTTTCTGTGTTTTTTTTCCCCCTAGAGACAGGGTCTTTTGCCCAGGCTGGAGTGCAGTGATATGATCATAGCTCACTGCGGCCTCAAACTCCTGGGTTTAAGAAATCCTCCTGCCTTAGTCTCCCGATGATTAATAACTAGGACTGCAGGTGCTCCACTGCCACACTCAGCTAAGTTTTTAATTTTTATTTTTTAAGAGACAGGGTCTTGTTATGTTGCCTAGGCTGGTCTCAAACTCTTGGCCTCAAGCGATCTTCCTGCCTTGACCTCCCAAAGTGCTGGTACTACAGGCATGAACAGATGCTCCCAGCCCATTTTCTTTTATATTTTACAGAACCACTTCATAAGGCAGGTAGCATTGAACGCTCCATTGTATACAGATGAAGAGGAGATGGGGTTCGTGAAGGCACAGTAACATCATAACTAAGATCTCCCAGCTGGTAAGTTGGGGAGGTGATATTTGCAGTCAGCCCTAGCTGCTCTAGAATCTACCTCTTAAACCATGCTACTATTACCTGTCTGCAGGTCTGTCTCCTGCTAAAGTACATTACAATTTTCAAGGACGAGGATTGTGTACGATTTATCATTCTATTCCTAACACCTGGGACATATTAGGCACATAACAATGATTTAATTAATTACCTGTCAGGGTAGATGTGATATATATTCACCACCTACTGTGCCAGGCAATCGACTTACCACTTTCCCAATGCTGGGGACAAGAACATGTAGAGTTTGGACCCAAGAACCCTGGTAGCAGTGTCCCTAGGATTAAAGACCATCCTAATGACGCCGGCACGGGCGGCCTCAGGCAAGCCATGCAGCCTCTGTCTCAGAGTCAGCTGCTCAACTGTAAATGGCACAATGCAAGCGGTGACTTCACAGGACTGATTTGTGCACCAAGACATTTAGCAGAGTGCCTGGAATATAACGAGGGCTCAGTAAATGGGACCCACTATTGTCATCTCATTATATCCTCACAGCCAGTGAGGTGGATGCTATTCCCATGTTTGTGTTGTTTGTTTTGTTTTGTTTTGGAGGTGAAATCACACTCTGTCGCCCAGGCTGGAGTTCAGTGGCCCAATCTTGGCTCACTGAAACCTCCACCTCCTGGGTTCAAGCAATTGTCCTGCTTCAGCCTCCCGAGTAGCTGGGATTACAGGCATGGGCCGCCACACCTAGGTATTTTATTATTTTTAGTAGAGACGGGGTTTCACTATGTTGGTCGGGCTGGTCTCAAACTCCTGACCTCAGATGATCCACTTGCCTCCACCTCCCAAAGTGCTGGGATTAACAGGTGTGAGCCACCATGCCTGGCCTTTTTTTTTTTTTTTTTTAAATAAAAAACAAGGTCTCACTCTGTCATCCAATCTCAGCTCACTGCAGCCTCTGCCTCCCAGGTTCAAGTGATTCTCCTGCCTCAGCCTCCCAAGTAGCTGGGACTACAGGCACCCACCACCACGCCCAGCTAATTTTTGTATTTTTAGTAGAGATGGGGTTTCACCATGTTGCCCAGGCTTGTATTTTCTTTTTTAGTGAAGGAAACTGATTCTCAGAAGTTGCCATTCACCAGAAGTCACAAGGCTTATCAGTGGCAAGACAGGAACTGGAACCCCCAGGTCCATCTGACCCTAGGGTCTGAGCTCCTTTCCCTCCAGGTTCTCTCAGGCAGACAAAACAGTTCAGTGACCTTTATCCCTCCCGCAGAGGAGGGTTCAGACTGGGGAGCAGAGGAGAGAATGGCTTCCTGGAGGGAAAAAGCTGCATCCAACCTCCTGGCTCAGAAAGAAATCCTATCCTCTCCCATTTGCTGCTTCTCTGTGGGATTCCAAGAGAGAGCTGGCTTAAGACTCCAAGCCCTGGAGGGGTGATGACCTGATGGCTAGCCAGTGGCAGGAAGAAGTGGGCAAGGGGGGTTGGGGTCAAGTGCAGGGAGAAGAGGGAGGCAGGGACACTTGAAGGGGAAAGGGGGGAGCAAGATAGAGGAGATTGGGCAGTGACAGCACAGGACAATTGTCAAGAGCAGATGGAAAGGTGTCTGGGACAGTGGGGGCAGGGAGCTAGGGGGCTGAAGGAGGCTTCGTGGTGCTGGGTTCCATGCGGAAGAGCTGTTGCCATGGCAACACGGAGAGCCAGATCAATGCTTGGCGTTGGATGAAGCTCTCAGTCACTGCCAGCTCCCTCCCCCTCCTCTCTCCCCTGAAGTGAGGAGTGTGTGAGTGTGGGGGATACTGTGGGGGGTCATTCCTCTCTCCCCAGAGCCTCCTGGAGTGATGACAGGGGTCTTCTCATCCTCCCAGATCATGGGCCTTGGTGGGGGGGTAAGATGGGAGCCTTCTGCCACCTCCAGACCGTTTGGCTTGGAAAAAATGGGGCAAGGAGGGAGAATAGGAATCCCCAGAGACCCCAGGAAACCTCTCAGCTGTTGTCACTAGGGCTCAAGGGTACAGGAGCCAAGCATCACCTCCCTGCCCTCTGTCATGCAGAGATTTGCAAAGGGGATGCAAGGCATGAGTTCATTCCTCTCTATGTCCCCTCTTCATGATGTGAAAAACTGCAGCAGGGAATAGATTTTCTCTGAGATTCCTTCCAGCTCTAAAAGCAATTATTTTTTTTTTTCCTGTTAGCCCTATGAGAGGGGTCGCTCTTCTGGGATGACTGCAGGGCCATGACCCTATGGAATCCCTTGCTGCCTCAATACAGCTCTCCCCACTGGCCAGCCGAAAAGTCCAGAATTCTGTTCAAGAGTCATTTCTTTGAGCTTTGTATAAAAATGCAAATATCCTAGGGGCAAGACAATGTGTTCACATAATACCCAGGCTACAGGCCAGAGGCTCTGGACTTCTGAGACCAGGGTTGAAATGCTGAGCCCTCTACTGACTGACTCTTTGATCCTAGCAAGCTATGCAACTTCTCTGGGCCTCAGTTTCCTCCTTTGAAAGGTGGGGTTTGGAAGAATATTAATACAAGGGGACGTTGTGGGTATTGAATTAGATAATAAAAATAGAAGTATATTCAAAAGCATACATCGTTATGTAAATATTATAAATTATCATTACTCATACCTGAGTGAATCTGACCATCAGTTCTGATAGGGAATGGGTTTTCCTGATCATGAAGAGATGGGAACAAGCCCTGAGCACCCCATACTGGGTGCCAGGCACTTTACCAATGTATCCTGTCTGATCTCCTCAATAATGCCAGTGGGCATAGTATTCCCAATTTCCAGATAAAGAAACAAAGTCTCAGAGAGCTTAAATATATTGCCAAGGTCACATTAAAGGTCAGGAACCAGGCTAATAATATCCAGCCCCTTGTTAACCATTCAACTTTCCAAAGTATCAGTGTCTCCATCTGAAAACTGGTCATGGGGATCTCGATGTTAGAGGACAGTTGCAGGGATTAAATGAGATGATGTGTGAACAATAGCTTAAAGCGAAGCCTGTTTTACAGCTCCAATGTGCGCAGGGGCTACTTAGGCTAATATTCAAACCTAGGTCTCTCTGACTCCAAAATCCTCGCTGCAAGTACCAGTTGTAGAGTAGTCTCCTTCCCAGGAGGGCCAGGTGTGGGGCCATCTTGCCATGAGACGTGAGGGGTCTGAGCAAGGAAGCCGTGGGGAGCAGACTGATGAGAAATAGAAAATCAATTTCGTCCACCCCAACTGTGAGAGTCCCAGAAGGAGAATTTCTCAGTGGGTCCAAGTTTAAGCAGACACATCAGGGGCAAATAGGTGTGAGCCATGACCACTGATTTCGGTGAAGGAGGGAAGAAAGGAAAGGAGGGAAAGGAAGAAGGGAGGAAGAGAAAATGGTGAGTAAGAAATCCTCACTCCACTGTAATGAACCTCTCCTTTCTCTAGAGTGCAAGGGCCACAGGATTCCCCCCAAAGGTCTTACCTTGACAATCTAGAAATGCCCTACCCAGGCAACCCCACCTTTTCTTAAAGTCTGGCCTCCTTGGGGAGTGCAGGGTAGAGGGTTCATGCATTTCAGATCAAAGCAAGAAGTTGAAACATAGTGTGGAGCTTTTCTAGAGGGGAAAAGAAAGCATCCCCACTCTGAAAAAAGGAGGGAGAGAGCAAACGGAACCACACAGGTGCCCCAAGCACCCCGGAGATTTCCAAGGCACTCAAAGCTGCTAAATGCCTGGCAGCGGCTCCTAAGCTTCCAGCCTGGAGCCAGCACAGTGTGTGGGAGGCTGTGGGTGCGAGCTGGTCCTGCAGGGAGGAGAAGGGGGCTTCAGGGAGAGAGTTGGCACCAAGGAGAAGGCAACAAGCTCTGCTAACAGCGCTGTGGATGCCAGCCTTCTGCTGTCTGCTTTAGTTTGAAGTTGAGTAAGTTTTTTAAAAAGCAGTACATTTTGGTCTTATTTTGAAAATGAAATTTGCCTGCACATGGTGGCGAACTTGCCTGTTAAGAGAAATCTTGGGTTCTTCTTTGGGTCCAGCCTCTTGTTAGCTGTTCAACCCCCCTAGTATCAGTGTCTCCATCTGAAAACTGGGCATGAGGACCTCAATGTTAGAGTATGGCTGCCGGCATTAAATAAGATGATATGTGAACAATGGCTTAAAGCGAAGTCAGTTTTACAACTCTGATGTGCAAAGGGCTACATAGGATTTCTCTTAGAATCCCTGGGTCCAACTAGGCATGGTGGCTCACAGCTATAAAACTAGCACTTTCGGAGGCTGAGGCGTGCAGATCACCAGAGGTCAGGAGTTTGAGACCAGCCTGGCCAACGCGGCAAAACCCATCTCTAAAAAAATACAAGAATTAGCTGGGTGTGGTGGTGCATGCCTGTAATCCCAACTACTTGAGAGGCTGAGGCATGAGAATCACTTGAACCTGGAACCCAGGGGGCAAAGGTTGCAGTGAGCCAAGATCGTGCCACTGCACTCCAGTGTGGGTGGTAGAGCAAGACTCCGTCTCAAAACAACAACAACAACAAAGTTTCTGAGGAGTCTAAGAAGGACGCATCAGGATTGCTTGAGCCCAGGAGTTTAAAACCAGCCTGGACAACATAGCAAGACCCCATCTCTAAAAAAAGAAAAACTAGCTGGGCATTAATTGTGCACACCTGTAGACCCAGCTGCTTAGGAGGTGAGGCAGGAGGATCCCTTGAACCTTGAACCCGGGAGTTTGAGGTTGTAGTGAGCTGCAATTGCACCACTGCTCTCCACCCTGGGTGACAAAGCAAGATCCTGTCTCAAAAAAAAAAAAAAAGAAGAAGAAGAAGTAAAAGAAGAAGGACATCACTGAGGTTGTAGGGAAGAGACTGTGCCAAGTGATGGGGGTAGATATGATGTCGTGCATTTTCTTTCCACAGGATGACATACCATCAGCCCCATTTTACAGATGAGGGAACTAATGCTTAGACAGAAGTCCATAAAGTCCACACGTAGCCAAGTTTACCTGGTCACCAAGTTCCACCAAGTTTTAGAACCAGAATGCAAGACCAAGTGTTTCTGCTTCCCAAGCACATGCCTTTTCCATCGTGTCCTCAGAGACAGCAGCACAGGAAGGCAGGTGACCCTGGGTTCCAGTTCTGCCTTTACTACCTTAGGCAAGGGATTTCATCTCCCTGGGCCTCAGTTTCCTCATCTGTAAAATGAAGATTCTATAAGCTCATATAGAGAAGAGAGCCTAGCAATTTCAGGTGCACAGGCGTGTTTAGGGAAGATACTGTTCTGAGAACCTGGAATGCCAGCTCTAGTCTTACCTCTGCCTTATTTTGCTGTGTGACCCCTGACAAGTCACAGCTTCTCTGGGATTTAGACCATTAGAATTCTCAGAGAAATTAAACACACAAATGTGTGTTCTGGAGATTCTGATTTAGTTGGTCTGGGACTAGGCCTATACACTGGGTTCTTTTAAGTCCTCCAGGTGCTTTGATTACGCCAGCAATTGAGATGACAACAGTGATTCTGAGTGATCGCTGAACCAGCAGCATGGCATCACCTGGACACTTGTGAGAAGTGCAAAATCTCAGCCCCCACCCAGCCCTCTGCATGAACCTACAGAATTAGAGACTTAGGGGATGGGTGGACCCAGTAATCCATTTTTATAAACTCTCCACGCAATTATTATTATTTTTTTCCAGACAGAGTCTTGCTTGTTGCCCAGGCTAGAGTGCAGTGGAGTGATCTCGCTCACTGCAACCTCTGCCTCCTGGGTTGAAGTGATTCTCTTGTCTCAGCCTTCCAAGTAGTTACAGATGTGTGCCACCACACCCAGCTAATTTTTGTATTTTTAGTAGAGATGGGGTTTTGCCATGTTGGCCAGACTGGTCTCAAACTCCTGACCTCAGGTGATCCACCCACCTCAACCTCCCAAAGTGCTGAGATCACAGGTACAAGCCGTCATGCCTGGTCCCCACGTGATTCTGATAGGTCTTCAAGTTTGAGGGCCCCTGGGCTACAGGATTCAGCCCTAAGATCCTATACTTTTAAAGTGCATCAAAGGAGCATGATGAAAGAACTAGGTAAGAGCAGGTAAAGTAGGAATGAAATTTAGAAAACAAAGTGGAATGGGAGAAGAGACCCCCAAAATCAAGAAATGACCTCAGCCTCTCCCTGGGTAGATTGGCATTGCAAGCTATGAAATCAGCCGAAAAATTTCAAAGGTCCCCAAAGACATGCTTCTCAACGTCGGGCATGCAGTGGGAGTGGTTGAAGCCACAGAAAAAGGATGGTGCATCTTCCCGGAAAGTCAATTTACTGGAAGATGTTTTAGGGGGAAAAAAAGTTAAATTATTTCATCAATGAGTAATAGAAAACACAACTGTTAGATTAAAGCAAACAGATATATTATGACACAGAATACCACCTGCTTATACATTGCTAAAGTAAAAGAAAAGTCTCAGCCGGGCACGGTGGCTCATGCCTATAATCCAGCACTTTGGGAGGCCGAGGCAGGCGGATCACCTGAGGTCAGGAGTTTGAGGCAGGCGGATCACCTGAGGTCAGGAGTTTGAGACAAGCCTGATCAACATGGTGAAACCCTGTCTCTACTAAAAATAACAAAAATTAGCCGGGCATGGTGGTGGGTGCCTGTAATCCCAACTACTCAGGAGGCCGAGGCAGGAGAATTGCTTGAACACGGGAGACGGAGGTTGCAGTGAGCTGAGATCGTGCCATTGCACTCCAGACTGGGCATCAGAGCCAGACTCTGTCTCAAAAAAAAAAAAAAAAAAAAAAGAAAAAAGAAAAAGAAAAAAAAGAAAAGAAAAGAAAGAAAAGAAAAGCGTCAAAGTCATTTGATATTTGTAGTTGGGAGTTTTGGGCAGAAGCCTCAGACATCAGGGCAGGCCAGTTCCCTCTTCCTTTCCCTTTAGACAACCTTGGTGGAAAACACAACCATTAAGGAATAAATTAATGGACTGACCAATTCATTGATTTATTGGTTAGACAAATGGTTGAGTCTCCACCTTGTGCCAAATGCTATACTAGACAACAAGGATATACTAGTAACAAAACTAGGCAGAGTTTCTGCACTGGACAAGCTTAGAGTGTAAGAGAGCCTAAACATTAATCCAATTATCGCACAGATAGCTACATCATTACAAACTGTGATAAGTATTCTGAACTAAAGACAAAGGGAGGTCTCAGAACATGCAAGAAGGGACTATACCTAGAGTGAGGTCAGGACAGGCTTCTTAAGGAAGTGACATTTGAATCCTGACCTGGGGACACATGCACATTTTACTTCTGTGAAGACACGAAACAGAAGAAATAGAAGCGCTGTTCCAGGGGTGGGCATCTGAAGCTGCCTGTCAAATCTTGGCTCACTCTGGCTTCTCTGCCTGGAATGCCTGGAATTATCTTTCTCCTGTACCTATTTAACCCTTCCTGAGGGCCCACATCAAGCCTCGCCCCTTCCAGGAAACACTTCTTGACCAACACTGCCCACTCTCACCTCTCCATCCTCTGAATTTCCGTGGTTCCTTCTTCTGGCAACTACATAATTTCTAGCATCTGAGTTCCACCTCCATGATGTTTCATATCTAGAAAACAGAAACACTAAAGTCGACTTAATCACGTCCTTCCATTTTTATTTATAGAAATGCATTTTAAACGAAACTTTTATTCAACGTTATAGGGAAGCCATCAATAAGTAATGCCATAAATATGCCATAGATAAAAGGTAACTATTAAAATAAGTGACTTTCCTTTTCTTATAAAGGAAGACTGGCAAGAGTTACAAGGGTTTTAAAGGCACATGAGCACTTACTGAGACTTTCTCCTTGACACATCAGAAAGACTGAAGAAAATATGAAAGGGGAAGGTGTTGTCACTCTGTAACTTGCTAGATGTCCATGCAGCTCCCAAAATAGCTTCCTGTTCCACTAATGGTACATGGCATTGTATTTTTTGTTGTTGCGTGTATGTTTTATTTGGTTTTCAGGAGAATGTCTGGGCTCTAACAAAAGCGTAAAATCCTCAAGGACAAAGGCTCCCTTACATACCCCATAGCACCTACAGCAAGTGCTCAAATGTTTCTTGTTTAAGAGGAAATTGTTTTGACTTGCCATGACCCAGAAGAGCTGAGATTTGTTGAGTCCTTCATCTCTTCCGTGAACTGTGCTAAATGCCTTACACGTGTTTCTTCATTCCATTCTCACCACAGTAACACTGGAGTCAGACATGGTATTATCATTTCAATTCTGCAGAAGAAACTGAGGTTCAAGAGAGGAAGGGAAAAGATTTGGTTAAGGCGGTTCAGGAAGTAGAGCCAGGGCTGAGCCTGGAATCCAGATCCTGCCCTGAAATACTCATGGTCACTGCAGCTGGCTAATGTGATCACGTGGACACAAAGGGGCTTATTCAGGCCTGCATCATAGACTTTTAAATTTTATTTAATTTTTGCAGGCATATAGTAGGTGTATCTATAGGGTACATGAGACATTTTGGCACAGGCATGCAATGCATAATAAGCACATCTTGGAGAAAGGGGTATTCATCTCCTCAAGCATTTATCCTTTGGGTTACAAACAATCCAATTATACTCTTGTAGTTATTTTTAAAATGTACAATTAAGTTAATATTGACTGTAGTCACTCTGTTTTGTTATCAAATAGTAGGTCTTATTCATTCTTTCTATTTTTTGTACCCATTAACCCTCTCCCTTCCCTCTCACCTGCCCTATTCACTATCCTTCCCCTCTGGTTACAACCTTCTACTCTCTATGTCCATGAGTTTAATTGTTTTGATTTTTAGATACCACAAATAAGTGAGAACATATGAAGTTTGACTTTCTGTCCTTGGTTTATTTCACTTAACATAATGATCTCCAGTTCCATCCAAGTTGTTGCAAATGATGGCATCTCAGTCTTTTTTATGGCTGCATAGTACTCCATTGTGTGTATATATATCATATTTTCTTTATCCATTCATCTGTTGATGGATACTTAGGTTGCTTCCAAATGTTGGCTATTGTGAATAGTGCTGCAGTAAACACGGCAGTGCAGGTATCTCTTTGACATACTGATTTTCTTTCTTTTGGGTATATACCCAGCAGGGAGATTGCTGGATCATATGGTAGCTCTATTTTTAGTTTTTTGAGGAACCTCCAAACTGTTCTCCATAGTGGTTGTACTAATTTACATTCTCACCATCAATGTGCAAGGGTTCTCTTTTCTCCACATCCTTGCCAGCATTTGCTATTGCCTGTCTTTTGGTTATAAGCCGTTTTAACTGGAGTGAGATCATATCTCACTGCAGTTTTTATTTGCATTTCTATGGTGATCAGTGATGTTGAGCACTTTTTCATATGCCTGTTTGCCATTTGTATGTCTTCTGAGAAATGCCTATTCAAATCTTTTGGCCTTTGTAAAAATCAGATTCTTAGATTTTTTTTCCTTTAGAGTTCTTTGAGCTCCTATGTAGTCTGGTCATTAAGCCCTTGTTAGATGGGTAGTTTGCAAATATTTTCTCCCAATGTGAGTCACCTCTTCACTTTGTTAATTGTTTCCTTCAATGTGCAGAAGCTCTTTACCTTGATGTGATTTCATTTGTCCATTTTTGGCTTTGGTTGTCTGTGCTTATGGGGTATTGCTCAAGAAATCTTTACCCAGACCCATGTCCTAGAGAGTTTCCCCAATATTTTCTTGTAGGAGTTTCATAGTTTGAGGCCTTAGATTGAAGTCTTTAATCTACTTTGTTTTTTTTTTTAAAAGTCATGGACACTTGTTCTGATCAACAATGACCACTTTTACAGAAGAGTTTCATCCTATAGGATTCTTATGAAAATGAAATGACAGCATAGAAAGCATGCCTCCACTGTGGAGATCTTTTGTAATACCCCATTGCCCGCCACATGAGTCTAAGACACTCAACTTGCATGCACCACCACGATGATCATAACCGTGTATGTTACCTGTACTCTTATTAATATTAAACAATTTGACTTTATTTTGATGCATTTATATGATTCCAAATGCAAATGCTATAAAGGAATACATAGCAAAACCTCTCCCATCCACCCTGTCCACCTGGTCCCCTTTCCAGAGACAACCACCAATGTCCATGTCTTGCATGTCCATCCAGAGAAATTCTATTTATATGTAAGCAAACACAAACTCACACACACACACTTTTTAAAAAATTTATTATAGAGACAGAGTCTGTCTCTGTTGCCCAGGCTGGAGTGCAGTGATGCAATCATAGCTTATTGCACCCTGACTTTCTCGGCTAGGGCAATCCTCCCACCTCAGCCTCTTGAGTAGCTAGGACTAAAGGTACATGCAACCATGTCCAACTAATTTTAAAAAACTGTAGAAATAAGATCTTGATATATTGCCCAGGCTGGTCTTAAATTCCTGGCCTCAAGCAATTCACCCACCTTGGCCTCCCAAAGTGCTGAAATTGTAGATTTGAGCCAGTGCCTGGCTGACACACACTCTTTCAAACAGAAACAGGAATATATCAGATAAAATGTTCACCAATTGCTTTTATAACTTGACAATATACCTTAGAGTTTGTTCTATATTAGAATATAAAAAGCTTCTTCATTTTTTAAAGCTGCTTTGAATTCACTTGTCCCATTCTTCAACCAGTCCCCAACTGATAGGCATTGAGGTGGTTACCAATCTTTTGAATGTCACAAACAATGTAGCATGAATAATCTCCCAATTGTAACATGAATGATGTAACATCTTTCTTTCAACTGTTTTGAAAAAAAATTTCTCTCATCCTAGGCAGCATCTTTGAAATCACAGATTAGGTGGACTAATTATATATTTTTCTTCTTCTTCTTTTTTTTTTTTTTTGTTTGAGACGGAGTTTCACTCTTGTTGTCTAGGCTGGAGTGCAATGGCACCATCTTGGCTCACTGCAACCTCTGCCCCCAGGGTTCGAGCAATTCTCCTGCCTCACCCTCCTGAGTAGCTGGGATTACAGGTACTCACCACCACACCTGGCTAGGTTTTGTATTTTTAGTAGAGACGGGCTTTCACCATGTTGGTCAGGTTGGTCTTGAACTCCTGATCTTAGGCCATTCACCCACCTCGGCCTCCCAAAGTGCTGGGATTACAGGCGTGAGCCACCTCGCCCAGCAAATTATGTGCTTTTCCTAATTCACATTAAGATAGATAAGTAACTCATAACTAATAATAGTGCCTGCCTGTAGATGCATGACCCAGGGGCTAAGCAAACTGATTATACAGTTTGCTTAGCCCCTGGGTCATGCATCTACAATTTAGAGAAACACTGGCCTCTTGGATGTGTTCCAAACTCCTTGGTCAGGCACACAAGGCTCTTCAGGGTCTTCTCCTTACCTCCCTGTCCAAAGCTCATTTCTAGATATTCTATATTCCAGCCTTGTTAATAGTATGCAGCGTTAGCTTCGTGCCAAGCTTGATCATTCCCAGTGACTTTGCACATGCTGTTCCCCTGCCTGTCTCCTGCAGAACATTTGTTCTCTCTTCAGGTCACAGTTCAAGTTCTCCCTCTCCGGGAAGCCCTCTCTACCTTCTTCATCCAGACCCCACATCCACATACGAGTGCATACTTCTACCATAGCAATTAGTATATATAGCTAGTGTGGCAGGTTAAGAGAGCAGCATCTGGAATGGGGTTGCCTAGGTTCAAGTCCCAACTCTACCACTTACCAGCTGCCTGACACTGGCCAAATTGTTTAATCTCTTGGGGCCTCAATTTTCCCATCTGTAAAATGATGGAAAAATTGATAACTTTTACCTTATAGTTACTATAAGAATCAAAACATGTGTTTAGCAGAGTGCCTGGTATGGGGCAAATGATGAGTAAATGTTCATTACAGCCACTATCCTAACATCTCTGTTTCCTCCTGTAGCCTGTTAATTCTTTTGAGCTTCTCAGCTCTTTAATCACAAATCCTGTCAGTCTTACCTCCAGAATAGATGTCATTTCTGAGCACATCTCCCCTCATCCATTAGCGCCAGTCTAGTGCGAGCCACCATCTTGTCCCACTCACACATAAGCCTTCTAACAGCCTGCATGCACCATCTCAATACCCTTTGGTCTGTGTTTTCTGCAGTCAGAGTAATCCTTTCAAACAGAAGTCAGCTTAGGTCTCATCTTGCTGTAAACTTCCAGTGTTTTTCCATCATTCTTAAAATAAAGCCCAAAGTCCTTACAATGACTACAAGCCCCTTGAGATCTGGCCCCTGCCTCCCGCTCTGCCTTCAGGCTTCCCCTCCTCCAGCCACACTGGCCTCCCTGCTATTCCTCAGACACACAGAGCAAGTCCCCATCTCAGAACTTTACACTGGCCCTTCTCTCTGTCTGCTCTTCTCCCAAATACTTACACAGCTTTCTCAGTTCATTCAGCCTGCTTCACAAGTGCCACCTCCTCAGGGCCTCCCCACCCCATCCCAAATGACCATCACCATCACTCTCTAGTCCTTCTCTATTCAAAACACGAATGGCTTCCTAATACCATGTTTATATCTGTCTCTCCACCCCATTAAAATGTATGCCCATTAGGACAGGGACCTTTTTCATGACCATATCTCCAGTCCCCAAGCCTGTGCCTAGCACATAGTAGGTGCTCAATAAATATTTGCTGCATGTATCCCCAGTCCTCAAGCCTGTGCCTAGCATGTAGTAGATGCTCAATAAATATTTGCTGCATGGAGAAATGAATGACTGCAGTGCCGAGCACAGGGCTGGGTACATTTGTGAGGTTTACCAAATGTTTGAAGAAGACTAGAAAGAGGGAGGGAGGGAGCGAGGAAGGAAGGAAGGAAGGAGGGAAGAAAGGGAGGGAGGGAGAGAAAGAAGGAAGTTGAGAGGCTTTTTAGTTGTCATGTCTTTTTATTAAGTTGTAACTTACTATAAAATGTACCTATTGTAAGTATACAATTCAGTTAGTTTTAGCAAATTTCTACAATTGTGTAACCATCACCACAATCCAGTTTTAGAACTCTTCTATCATCTCCCAAATTTCATCTTGCTTATCTGCTATCAATTCTTAGCTCTAATCTCAATGTTTTCTTATCAGCTTCCTGACTCTTTAATTTTGCCTTTTCTAGAAATTTCACATAAATAGCACCATACATTGTGTTTTTTCTAGCTGGCTCTTCCCATAATGTTTCATATGGTTTGTAGTTTGTTTGTTTTAAAGTTCATTCATGTCATTGCACATATCAGTAGCTTGTTCCTTTGAATTGCTGCGTAGAATTCCATTGTTTGAATATACCACATTTTGTTTATCCATTTGCCATTTGATGGGTGTTTCTATTGTTTCCAGTTTTTTGTTTTGTTTTGTTTTGTTTTGTTTTGTTTTTTGGCTATTATGAAGAATGTTGCCATGATTTTATGTACAAGTTTTGGTGTGGACATATGTTTTCAAATCTCTGGGGTAGACACCTAGGAGCGGAATTGCTGAGTCATACCAGATGTGCATGAGGATTTTGATGCCCTAAGGCACAGCTTTCTTTTGGTGTCTCCATCAAGGCCTGCAATGCTACAAACATGGTAGAGGAAAATGCCTGTGAAATTCAGTTTGAGCTGCGAGCTCAGCTCCAAGTCCTAAGTGCGTGGCCAATTCATTATGCTTGTGTTTGAAGTCCGTTTGTAGCTGTGTTTGATGTATTGTCTGCAGGGAGACAGTGAAATTTGCCAGCCTTCAGACAAACAACTGAGCCTAATTTTTCACCCAATGATTCTAAAGAAGTTTCTTCTTGGCAGAGGCTTGAGCAAGGCACAGCTGATGAAACTGATTGTGGCAAGATGATGTGAGAAGAAGGAACACATTCGTTACTACTAAAAGATTCACATAAAAGGTGAGTAGCCATCAGGAAGTGAACAGAATCATGAGGAAATTTTCTGGCCCCTGTGAGATTTGGGCCCCTTTATGTGTTCTCTGCCCGCTGTCACCTTCCCAACGGCAGAGGCCTTGAAACATGGCCTTCAGCACCCAAGATCTCAGATTCTGCCAGGTGCCTCCTAACAAATCCTTGCTTCAGGTTTTAAACCTCATTACAGCAGTGAAGATTATCAGGAGTTGGTGCTTGCTTGGGCTACAGGTAGTATTTGCAGAAAGCTTCCAGGCTTTTACCTCCTGCCTTGCCACCCTCTCTCCACTTCGCTTTGATTTCAAAGACTTCACCCAGCGAGAGATCTGGCCTTCAGGTGAAAACTTCAGGGGCTGGACTCTCTTGGGTCCTTTTCCTATCCTAACCCATGAGAAAATGAAATGCTTACTGCAGCTCTCCTAGAAATCTTTTGTAGCATAAAATCAGTATTGGTCCTAGGATATAATTTTGGCTTCAAAAGTCAATCTCTGATGTTTGAAATTGAACAATGTCCATTTGAAGGAGAGAAAAAAAAAGCAGACTGAATGCAGGGCTTCTCAGAGATGTGGGTAAATAAATATTCTCTCCGATAGGCTCCAGCCTCTCTGCAAAGAAAAAGGACACCGAGAAAATGATCAGTCAAGTGGGCAGATTTTGCAGGAGTTTTTGTTGTTTGTTTGTTTGAGGTAACAAGGGTTTTATCTAAGAAAAAGGCTTCATGGCTAGGGTCTGAGCCCTGAGGAGAGGGATGCTGAGGAGTGTCTGTCAGACTCAAGGGGCTCTGACAATACAGCTCTGGGGGCTCTGGGACAAAGTGGGGCACATACAGGGAGAGAGCAGCATTCAAGTCATTTTGGCACAGCCTGCAGTGTGGTGTCTGCTCAGAAATGATGACAGTGGGAATGCTGCACTATCCAGTGTGAGCAGACTGCAGGGTCTGTGCTAGGTGACCTGAATTCAAATCCTGGCTCTGCCTCTTCTAATCAACTTTGGGCAAGTTGCTTCATGTGTCTGCCCCTTAGTTTTCTCATCTGTAAAATGGGTATATTAATGGTGATCACCATCCTAAGCTTACTGTGAGAGATAAATGGATTAATACATGGAGAATGCTTTTATGGGTATAGAGAAAGGATATGCTGAGTGCTGGCTGGTTTTGATGTTGTCATAATTGCTAATATTTGTGTTGTGGATTGCCAGCTTTGAGGAATACCCATTGACACCACCCTTGACTCACACAACAACTTTGTCAAGGTGGCTCTAGGGGAAGCTGGTGAGAAATAGCCACTGAAGAGGGACTTGGAGTAAACACACTCTGAAAGGAGTATTTGGGAGTTTATGTGACTGACACTCTGTGGGTGAGTATCAGCCGGGTGCAGGGAGAGCCCAAAGACCTTCATTACACAGATGAGGTGCCAGTCAGTGAAATAGGTATTGCCACTATTAGTATAACCTCCTCAGACTCTCAGCTTCAGGGGACTTGAGAAAATATGTTGCCCACAAAGAGGCTGAGGGAAACATAATCAAAGAAAATAGTTGAATAGTTTAGCAACTGAGAGCACAGTCATCCATACTCCTTCGGTTCAAATCTCAGATCTGCCTAACTGTGTTTGGGGGAAGTTAGTTAAATTCCTCTGTGCCTCAGTTTCCTCTACTACAAAATGGGAAGAAAAATAATAGCCTATATTTCATAAAGTTGTTGTTGGGCTTTAAAGACATCATTAAAATAAAGCACTCAACATGGCACACTAGCCAACAAATATTAACAATCATAATCTTTCTCGTGTAACCCAAAGGGGAAAATGGCAGATACAGCCACAATGCCTTCTTGTTAAAGGAAATAGCAGTGTCCTGCCAGTGGAGTAGAGAGTCCTTTTGTTCAACCAAAGACAAATTTCACAAACTCACTCCACCCACACTGGTCTCTTTTCGGCTCCTAGAACCTGCCAGGTTTTTATCAATTTGGGTGATCTCACATATGCTCTTCCATCTTCCAAGAATTCTCTTCCTCCTGCTCCTCCTATGGCCGGCTCCTTCTCATCATTTGAGGCTCTGTTCAATGTCAACTCCACAGACCATCTTCCTTGCCCATAGGTGTTAGTTTGAGTGTCTCCCCATCCAAATCTCATCCTGAATTCCCACGTGTTGTGGGAGGGACTTCGTGGAAGGTAATTGAATCATGGGGGCAGGTCTTTCCCATGCTGTCCTCGGGATAGTAAGTAAGTCTCATGAGATCTGATGGTTTTAAAAATGGGATTTACCCTGCACAAGATCTCTCTTTGCCTGTCGCTATCCACATAAGATGTGCCTTGCTCTTCCTTGCCTTCCGCCGTGATTGTGAGGCCTCCTCAGACATGTAGAACTGTGAGTCCATTAAACTTTCTTTTGTAAATTGCCTAGTCTCAGGTATGTCTTTGTCAGCAGCGTGAAAACAGACTAATACAGGTGTCTACAGAAGCACCCCCAGCCCCAGTCATATACACGCACTAAGGGCTATCACGTCCCCTACAAATGCCCTTCCTGGAATCCATCATGATTTGAAATGTTCTTTAGTTTAGTTTTCTTATTTGCTTATTGTTGGCCTTGTCCACTGGAATTTGCTCTCCATCTGGACAGGAATCTCTTCTGTCTTGATTATCAGGACACCCCCAGCAGCTTGCACAGTGCCTGCCACATAGTAGATGCTCAATAAATAATTGTCAAACATGAATGAGCTAGAAGCCCCCAACCACTCCTGCACACTTTGGGGCTTGGAGAAGAGACCTCCTGTTCTCAGATGATGCTACCATTTCCATAAAGCAGAGGTTGGTAAATTCTGGCCTACAAAGACATCAAATGTGTTTTTTCCAATCCCAACCAATTCTCTGAACACCAGCTGGGTGTCCAACATTTCAATTCTCTTTCGACATTAGCTATTAACTATTCAGAATTAGTGCAGATCCCACAACTCAAGAGCTTAGTCCCTCAAGACTGCCCCCAGTGCAGATACCAGCCCTACTCCGACTCTGGGGAATCGAGGAAGACTTCCTGAAGGTGGGGAGATGCGAACTAAGTTCTGAAAGGACTGAGCCAAGCAAGCAGATTAGAAGAGGGTTCCATGTGGCAGGAAGAGCATGTGCAAGGCCCAGAGTAGGAGAAAGAGCAGAGCTGCAGGAATCAGCAGGGAGGCAGAGTGGAATCTGCTCAACCTCAGGCCTGTTCTGGGTTCCTTGGGCTTCTTTTTACAAATGGAGTGATGAGATGTGCAGGAAGGGGATTTTGCAGCAACTGGTAAATGATCTGGTTTCTGTTTGTGTTTCATCAGCTCAATTGTAAGCCCTTCATGGGCAGGGATCTTGTGTGTGTGTTTGTTGTTGTTGTTGTTGAGGTGAAGTCATACTCTGTTGCCCAGGCTTGAGTACAGTGGTGTGATCTCAGGTCACTGTAACCTCCACCTCCCCAGTTCAAGCGATTCTCCTGCCTCAGCCTCCTGAGTAGCTGGGATTACAAGCACATGTCACCACACCCGGCTAATTTTTGTATTTCTAGTAGAGACAGGGTTTCACCTTGTTGACCAGGTGGGTCTTGAACTCCTGACCTTGTGATCTGCCCGCTTCGGCCTCCCAAAGTGCTGGGATTATAGGCATGAGCCATCGCACCTGGCAACTTTGTTTTTTTAATCTCTGTACCCATAGCACATTCTGTCATGCCCAGTATGAAAGGAATGCTAAGTTGGTTTTTGCAGGTAATTGTTAAAAGCTCTGGAAAAAGCTACAGATTGAGATGCTGGTCCCGCCTTGGTCTTTGCTGATTCACTCTGGGACCTTGGCTGAGTCATGTTATTGGTGTCCAGATTTTGCTGGAACAACAGTGATCACAGAAGAGACTTTAGAGATGAGGAAATGGAGGTCCAGGAGATGGGAAGGACACATTTAACATCAAGCATTAGGTTAGCAAGAGAGTGAGTCAGGACTCAAAACCATTTTTCTTTTCCTGCTCAGTCCAGTGCATCATTCCCATCTGATTTCTCACAGGGCAGATCAATGATGAATTTTGCTGGATAGTTGAACTTCACATCCTCTATCAAGCTTGCATATTTATTTTCAATGAGCTGGCCAATTCATCTCAAGTCTTGACTCTTTCAAACCAGGGTGGTGGTTAATAATAAAATCTTACAACTGTGATATAACAATATATGTTAATATCACAAATGAAGGAACTGGGCCTCCAAACAGCTAAATTTAGTTGTCAGAGTTCACACACCTGGCAAGAAAGTTGCAGAGTTCAGATCTGAACTCAGGTTTCCTAATCCAAAACTCATGTATGCATCTATTTTTTCTGCTAAGTCCAGTGTACCATTTCCACCTGATTTCTCACAGGGCAGCTCAATGATGGATGTTGCTGGGTAGTTGAACTTCACATACTCTGTTGAAGTGGATTCTGTGTAGTACTTAAGAAACTTTGCCTAGAATACAAGAGTTCTATTGGAGGTCGAGGGTGCCAATTGTGCTCTCAATTGCTATGGTCTGGGGTGATGGCTCAGTTTTTCTGGAAGCTTGACACTATCTTGGTGTGCTTGGCTAAACCAATAAGAATCTGAAACTCCTCCCTACTTCCCTTCGTCTTTCCTTTTCTAAGGAGCAATTGGCCTGTAAGATAAACCTAGGCTCTCACCATGCCCATTGTGCAGGCTGATAAACAAAGGTGAAACAAAAACATAGCTTCATAGCTTACGATCACTGGGGAAAAATAGGGCATGCTCTTGGCTATGACATCAGATACAGCAGAAAAGATGCTGGTTCTCATCAGGTTAGAAAGTCTCCAGGGAGTCAGTTTCCTGTCTACTAGCCCCAGTCCCCTTCAAGAGAATCAATGCTTTCCTTTTGCTAGAGTCGAAGTTCACATTTAAATACCCATTACATCATAAAATATGTCTTGTGCATCCACGCAGATTTACCAAATGTATTACTGTCGTTTTCATTTATTTTTTTCCATAAAGATCTATCTTAATCCAATATTGCTTCATCTCCATTAAGGCACCTCTTGTAAAGGTTATCCCTGCAAGAACACTCCATAAGTGCCTACAATTTTATTCTAACTGTTAGGTGGAGAACTCTAGAAATGAACAACAACTACAATTTAGTGGGCACCTATTATGTGCCATGTATCTTACACAATGATAAACTATATGATTTAGGATACAAGTTTGGTTGCTAAAACAGAAACTCCCAATAATGCTTAAATAATACTGAATTTTATTTTGCTCTCCTTTAATAGTCTAGAAGTAAGTTGTCCAGGGCTGGTATGAAGGAAGGTTCCATGATTTCAGAAATCTCAGGCTCTTTCTATGTTGTTGTTCTGCTGTCTTAGGGATTGCACTCATTTACCTTGTCCAAGATGGTGCATTTCTACCTTCCATCCAGCTGAGAAAAGAAATGCTCCTTTCTTTTAAGGACATGCAAGTACAGACTGCATAAAGGACATGCAAGTACAGACTGCATAATTATACATTTCCCATGAGCCAGAACTTAGTCATATGACTTTCCCCAGCTGCAAGGAAGTCCGGGAAATGTAGTCTTTGATCCAGGTGGCATGGACCCAGTTAGAAATCAGGGGTTCTATTACACAGAAAAAGAGGATAATGAATATTGGGACACCACCAGTAATATGTGCCATCCAAGTTGATCCTGAGACCAGGCCCTAAGATTTTCAACCTATGATAAGAACAGATTGAAAATAAAATGCTCTGAGGGAGGCTCAGCCTTACCTGGTCTGGGATGTCACTGCCTCATTTCTGACTTTACTTAACATGAAATAACCCAAAATATTGGATGTGGCTTGTTCTATCTCTGTGGGAGGGAGCAATAACACCTCTGTGGGTGGGGATGGGATTTCCCCTGAAGAGGAGAGATGTTCTCACAGTCAAACCTCCTGAAGTGAGGTCAGTCTTGAGGCAGGAGATGAGGATTCTGAAAATTGGCCTTAAATGGAAGTGATCAGAAACTGTTTCCTCCCTGGGAGTTAGTTTGGCCTGGACTCCACATCATAGAGATGCTTGAAGTGTTTCTGGTGAGAGAAGGGAGAAACTGAGGCCCAGCCATGAAGAAACTGAAAGAGACATGAAGCCAGGCAGTTAAGGGAATCTGATGACACATCTGGGCTTATCCGATCATTGTAAATGATTTTGTTTTGCTTCCTCTTAAACGAGTCCCAAATTGCCAGTAAAAACTTGTTAAAAGCTGCATCTTGCTCTCTGTTCTCATGTGGGGCATTAAGGCAAACTGCCCACCCCACACTTAGAATGAAGTAGACATGCCACTTTGGTCTTCCTTCAATTCCTCAAGTATGTTCCATTCCCTGTGCCTTGGGGTCTTTGCACACACAGTCTCTGCCTGGAATGCCTCCCCCCGCCCACCTTTGTCTGCTCACTCCTGCTTATTCTGGGCTATCATCTGGAATGTCACTTCCTCAAGAAAACTCTCCCAGATTCCCATAACCCTCATCTCCCAAAGTCAATTTTTCCTGAAACTCTTTCATAACTCCTTAATGATCATATTTATGTTTTGTCACTACATATATATTTGTGAGATTGTTTAATCAGCATCCTTCTCCCCTATTAGACTGTAAGTACTACAAGGGCAAGAGCCATGTCCAGTTTTTCTCACTCCTGGATGTTCAGCACCTAGGACAGTGCCTGGCACATAATAGGTGCTCAGTCAATATTTGTGGAATAAATGAATGCAAATAGTGCTCCCCTGCTGAGGCCATAGCAACACAGGGGCCATCAACAGAGGACAGCTCTGGCCATTAGAGTGGAGGGGCATTGGTAAGGAGGCATAAGGCATACTGCAGAGGAATAATGAGTCAGGAATGGAAACCCTGCCAGTTTTAAAGGGTCACCTAAAAGTCTCTCAGAAATAATGAGGAGACATATTGGGGGATAAGGAACTTAACCTGATGGGCTGTCATGTTTTCATCTAGATTATACACATGAAAATGATCTCATCTAATTTCCTATCCACCCAATGGGGCAGGTGTTTTTATTCCCAATTAACAGATGTGAAAATTGAGGTTCAAAAATATCCGAAAATCACTCAAGGTCAGACAGCAAGTCAATGGAGTCTAGATTCAAAGCCAGCTCTGTAGATCTCTAAAAACTACTCTTATTCTATATATCCAGTTTGTCTCCCAGAGAAACAAAAATAAGTGGTGAAAAACCCACTAAGGTCAATTCACTGAAATGACTTGCACAATAAATGTTTCCAGCTGGTGGTTGCTCCATGAGCACTTTTCTTCTGCATAAATGCCTCTTTGGCTGAGTTCTCCTGCCCCTTTTGTGAAAGCCTCTACTATTTAAACTTAACACTGACTACATTTCACAAAGTTTGATTTCAGCTATGCCCTTTGGCTTCTGCAATCAGACTCTCAGTTTTCTAAATCTGTGAAGACTGCTGTTGGGGCTCCCTTAGCTGACTCTCTCACAGTCTCAATGGGATCTTTTCCCTCTCTTCTTACTGATGTAACAAGTATGCTCTCCTGATCCTGTTCTATGAACACGCAGCAGTTTATTTATGTTCCTCAAGGGTGGCATCCAAATGAAACATGCTGAGAAAGACCCAGTCTTTCCAAAAAACAGTTTGGGTTTACATTCCCGAAGTTTCTAAAATGTACGCCTATTTCATCTAGTATTTCTATTGATGGGGTAGGTTAGCTCAAGAACATCATTAGACAGATGTGCAGAGATGTTCAGATCAAGAACTGCCAAGGCTTGACGTGGCAGCTCATGCCTGTAATCCCAACATTTTGGGAGGCCAAGACAGGTGAATCACTTCAGCCAAAAAGTTGGAGACCAGCCTGGGCTACAAGATGAGATCCCATTTCTACAAAATATACAAAAAAAAATTATCTGGGCATGGCATGCACTTTTGGTTCCAGTTACTCTGGAGACTGAGGTGGGAGGACTGCTTGAGCCCAGGAGATGGAGGTTGCAGTGAGCTGTGATCCTGCCATTACACTTCAGCCTGGGCAACAGAGCAAGACCCTGTCTCAAAACAAAACAAAAAAGAATTTTCTATTGGCAGAAATGTTTGCAATCGTGAAGAAAATGAAAACAACCAAATACCCAATAACAGGAAATTGGTAAAATAAATGGAGATATGTATATATCTATCTATATGATGGTCTACAATGCCATCCCTAAAGGTAACAATGTAAACTTTTACTGATAATAAAAAATGTTCACAGTCAGGAAAAGTAGGTTCAGAAGCAAATTGCATAATATGATTTGATTTCTGTTGAAATGCAGATTTATTTTTTCATTTGACAAAGTATATTAAACAGTTGCTATTTATCAGGTGCTATGCTAACAGCTAAGGATATAGCAATGAACAAAGTATCAGGAGATGACCAATCCATTGACTATTTTCTGTTAGTGATCACTTAGGTTACTGGCTCAAACTCTCTGAGCTTTGGTTTCCTCATCTTTTAAAGAAAAAGCACAGGGCACGGTGGCTCACGCCTGTAATCCAGCACTTTGGGAGGCCGAGGCGGGTGGATCACCTGAGGTCAGGATTTCAAGATCATCCTAGCCTACATGGCGAAACCCCATCTCTACTAAAAAAATACAAAAATTAGCCAGGTGTGGTGGGATGCACCTGTAATCCCAGCTACTTTGGAGGCTGAAGCAGGACAATCATTTGAACCTGGGAGGCGGAGGCTGCAGTGAGCTGAAATCGCCCCATTACACTCCAGCCTGGGTGACAGAGTGAGACTCTGTCTCAAAAAAAAGGAAAAGAAAAGAAGTACATCATGGTGGCTATAGTTAATAATAATATACTGTATGCTAGAAAATTGCTAAGAGTGTGGATTTCAAGTATTTGCACCACAAAAATTGATCAGTATGTGATATAACTCATATATTAAATAGCTTGATTTAGCCATTTCACAATGTATACATATATCAAAACATTATGTTGTATGCCATAAATATATAAAAATTTAAAATATATTTAGCTATGAAATTTCAACTAAATAATTCTTTCAAAACAGGATAGTAGCAGTAAATAGAGATGTAGGCAGGTCAAAAATATGTGTGAAGTTGATGTATAAATAAAAACACTTGACTAATGTAAGATATTATATTTATCATATGAAAATATACCATTTCTTCTACTCCCAAACTACCAAGGAGTATTATGATCTTACTGGAGGTTGCATGGAAGTTCTAGTCTCAATACAACTATTAAATATCTGCACAACCCAGGGTTAAGTCACTGCATGCAGTCACTTCAGTCAGTTGGTTAGTAAGTCATTCAATAAACAATGATGAGCACCTACTATGTGACTTACCATAGTCTATAAAGCTCTCTACCTTCTGCTCCCTCCCAACCTCCCTGCCCTCTGCTCCTACTGTCTCCCTCCCAACATTGGCCTTCTTGAAGCCCCTCAAACAAGCCAAGTTTGTTCCCATCTCAAGGCCTTCACTCTTATGTTTTCTGCCTGTAGTTCTTCCTTCTGGACGCCATGACTGGATCTGCCTTTGAGATCTCAGCCTGAATGTGTCCTCTCATAAAGGCCCTGAGCATCCAAGGGCATTCGAAATCTCCTCTTCACTGCTCACTTTATTGTCTTCTTACCATCTACTACTATCTGATATGATGAAATTTATTTTCTTGCTTATTATACCTTCCCTATGACAATGAAAGGTCTATGAGAGCTGGGACCTAGTCTGTCTAGTTTATTGCTGTACCTCAGCACTTAAAACTGTGCTTGTCACATAGTGTGTGTTTAAGAAATGTTTGTTAGAAGAATGGATGGATGGATAGATGGATGTATGGATGGGTGGACGGATGGATGGATGAACAGATATACCTGGCACTGTGCTAAAGAGGAGGAAATATCAGTTAGCAAGGCACATACAATCTTTTATGATCATCACCTTGTGGTACCCAGCTTCTCAATCCTCCAAAAGAGAATTATTCTTGCCCAGTCTTACCCGAGTATTCTTACAAAACCAGCATTCATTTAAATATGCACAACCCCCATCGGATCCTGTCTCTAGGACTCTCCTCTGCCAGAGTGCTGAGTAATTATCCTTTAGAATCTACAATGGCTCCAAATTTTGATTAAACACTTTCCTGGCTTTAAAAATTCCAGGCCAGACTATTAGACTGTGCTCTGCTGTGGCATTACCCAGTGCAGTGATTGACCGAGACGGACCTTGTCCCCTCTTACTTTGCAGCTATTTCCTTGAGTATTTTGATCCGGGCGAGAAGTATGACATTATTGATTTGCTCTGCCCCACTCACCAACTGCCTCATCTGCAAGAGCAGGAATCTTTATGGCTTCAATAATTTCCCGGAGTGCAGAGAACTCTTTTGTATTTTTGCTTGGCACTTTGCAATTCTGTAAATTTTTTATGGACTGTGAGGTTAAATTTCATCTCCCTTGCTCCCAGGCTCACTGAATATCTGCTTGTGCTCTAAGAAAGAACCTGACCCTTTTGTACTCAGTCATATAGCCAGTCATACCCTTCCACCTTTATATTTAAGGAGGGAGGAAGAGGGCAAGAGATACAAAAATAGAATTCTGGACTCTAGATTTTTCTACTTCTTTTTTTACTGAAAATATGTTTTTTTTTTTTTTTTTTTTTCAAAAAGCTCAGAAAGATTTGGAGACTTGCCTAAAATAACACAGCTAATGAGGGAGAAATACTCCTCTGCTTCTGGAGTGGTCATTGGTGTTGTTCACCAACACTTTGGTTCTCTTATTCCTGGGCACAAACTAGGGTCATCCTTCTCTGCCTCCGTAAAGCCAAGTGATGCTCCGTAGCCAGTGAACTGTAGGTGGAAGGGAGCCACCACTCCCACATGGATATCTTTAATGGCTAGAGCACAACTCATCATGTTCTTCTCACCTCCAGATGGTGAAGGCTCCATTTACCTGCATCTCTAAATGAAGACAGTGACCTTAAAATGACATGGAATGTGAATAAGAAATAAGTCTGTCATTGTAAGTCCTGAGTCAGGGTTGTTTGTTACCACACATAACCTAGTTCATCCTAATCCATACAAACTCCAATTCCAGAGTCCCCCAGGTAAGATGATTTGAAAAGCTTTCGATTACTTTGGTTAGCTGATCTGGAATATTTGGGTAAGGAGATAATCTGGAAAATGCAGCTGCTTTAACAACATAGATTTCACATCTATAGTGTTGCTTAGAACAAAAGTTGACAGCTTGAGCTTAAGAGTTGGAGGCTACAGTGAGCTATGATTGCACCCTTGCCTTCCAGCTTGGATGACAGAGTGAGAGACCATCTCTCTTAAAACAAAAATAATGTTTTAAAAAGAGTTGACAAAGCCATGAAACGAAGGTAAGTCCAATTCATTAGGAAAGTATTCAAATCCCTTTTAAACTTGACCCTAAGTGTCCTTTTCAGAAGCAATTCTCCAAATTCCACACCCTCTCCCACCAACACTCTCTGCTTCAGTTTTCTTAACCTATTTCCCAGTGCAGTCCCAGAAACTTGGCTGAGCCAGATGTTTGGGTAGTATTTAACCGGCAAACATACCTTTCTTTTTCTTTTTCTTTTTTTTTTTTTTTTTTTTTTTGGCATGAATAGGGAGCTGTTTATCTCTGTGCCTGCCTGGCACAGGAGAAGCAGAGACCCCTATGGATGTGCTAATATGTCTGCATGATAGACAGTCACCAAGAGTGGCTTGCTGAAGTGAGCAAATGCCACTTAATGAGTGGGAGTTACCCTCTTAGAGGGCCCCAGAACATAATTATGCCAGCAGGATGTCCTCCTTTCTTGGTTGCATTTCAGACATAACAAATTCTACATACCCTCCTTAGCCCAAAGCTTGGATGCTGATGGTGGGAGCATAATAAGGTACAGGCTATCCAGTAAGTTCTGTCATTTATCCAACAACATCAGCACCGTCCATCTGCCAAAGTAACCTCAAGTCAACTGAGCCTTCTGATAACCACCTCCTCCATCAGTTAACTCCTTCCCATGCTTCTGTCTGCACAGAAACTGGACTTTCTGTGTTGGTTTCCTCAACCAAATTTGAAATAATCCATATTTTCCACTTTAAATATTTATAGCAAACTTGGAGAGAAAACGTTCTCTTTTCAAGAGGCCTTCTACTTTCATTTAACAGTGAAGGTCAGAGCTGTGAATGTTCTGCAGAAACATCTCTCTGCTGATTTTCAGCCAGTGGTAGCCAGAATTGAGGACAGGAAACTGACAATTCTTTTACCCAACTTCATCCTCCATGCCTCCCGCTGCTACTCATCTGAATGTCCCCTGTTAAGGGGAAAAATGGCTGAGAAATTACTTTCTAGCAGATTTATAGTATTTTTCTGCTTATAAAAAATACATGTCCTTTGCAGTAAGTTCAGAATATATATAAACGTATACAGAAGAAAATAATCACCGTTCATCTACCATCCAGAAGTAATGATCATTAACAATTCGGTGTCTAATCTTTTAGATCTTTCTTCCAAAAAGAGATTATATTATTTCTTACTAAAATGGTGTCATATTATGCATCCTCTTTTGCAACCTTTTTTTCTAATTTTAATTATATTGTGGAGGGCTTTCTTATGTGTGAGTATGTGAACGCATGTGTATAACTCACATGACAACTTTTAACAGCTGCATAAAATTTTGTTGCATGTAAGTACAACAGATAATTAATCACTTCCCTATCACTGGACATTTAGGTTATTTCTACTTGTTCTCAAAAATAAAGATGTGGTGACTATCACTATACACATAGGTGCTCTTCCCTTTCTATTTATTTCATTTCCTTTTCTTTTTTCTTTTCTTTTTTTTTTTTTTGAGACAGAGTCAAACTCTGTTGTCCAGGCTGGAGTGCAATGGCATCGTCTCAGCTCACTGCAAACTCCACCTCCCAGGTTCAAGCAATTCTTCTGCCTCAGCCTCCCAAGTGGCTGGGATTACAGGTGTCTGCCACCACACCCAACTAATTTTTGTATTTTTAGTAAAGATAGGTTTCACCATGTTGGCCAAGCTGGTCTTGAACTCCTGACCTCAAGTGATCCACCCACCTCAGCCTCCCAAAGTGCTGGGATTATAGGCATGAGCCACTGCGCACCCAGCATCTTTTATTTAAATTTGTTAAGAGCAAATGCTGGGTCAAAGAATATGAGCCTTTTAAAGGTTTTTGACTCATATTACCAAAAACAAAGGAATCATCAGTTTGCTTTCACAAGCCGTGTGTGACAATGTTTATTTCCTTACAACCTCACTGGTTCTGAATATTAATAATCTTTAAATTTTTGACAATCTGATAACAAAATAAGGTTATTATATTGCTATCTCAATTCCACATATCTCACTAATATTAGACTAAATATTTATTTTTATGCTTTCTCTTTTATTAATCTTGTTAGATGTTTTTAACTTTTAAGTTTGGGTGCAGGTGCATGTTTGTTATATAGGTAAACTTGTGTCATAGGGGTTTGCATTACCCTTGGCAGTCAAATGCAGGAACAGAAAACCTAATACTACATGATCTCACTTATAAGTGGGAACTAAATGATGAGAACACATGGACACACAGAGCGGAACAACACACATTGAGGTCTGTTGGAGGGTGGAGATGGGGAGAAGGGAGAGGATCAGGAAAGAAAACTAATGCATACTAGGCTTAAAACCTAGGTGACAAAATAATCTGTACATTTATAGTTTTCCTTTGTGAATTTGCATATTTAGACATGATGCTCATGTTTTTCCATTGGAGTAATCCAATAAGCTGTTATTTTAAATGGAGACATATATGCTGCAAATATACTTCTCGATTGTTTTTTGTCCTTTAACTTTGTTTTCGTTTGTGTGAAGATTTTTAATTTTGCACAATAAGATCAGTCAGCATTTTCCCTTGGTGATTTCTGACTTTGATTTCAAACTTCCCAAGATCTTCCCTTCATTCCAAGAGAATAAAACTCACTTGCATATTTTTACAGAATTTTTTATTTTTTAATTTACTTTTTATGTAAGTATTTAAATAATATGAATTTTATTTTAGCAGAAGGTATGTGGTAGGGATCTCACTTAATTTTTTCTATGTGGTTAGTTCATTTATCTAATATCTTTTAATGTATGATTCACTCTTCTAATTGATTTGAAATGCCACTTACAAAGACTACTTTTATACTTGTGTTAGGTAAACATATCTTCTGTGTAAGGTATGTTCTTTTTCAGAAAAATCCTGGAATATTTTCTGATATAAATTCTTCCAGATAAATTGTATCTCATTAAGTAATATTTTAATTAATATTGCATAATATTTATTTAATTTTGGATATATTGGCATGTACCCAATATGGATCTCTTATATACTTCAATAAAGATTTGTAATTTCATACAGTAGCATAGCATACAAAGATTTTTTATTAAGTTTATTTCTAGAGAGTTACATTTTTATTGTGATCAGAATTTTATTCTCATTTTATTTTATTATTTATTTTTATTGATCTGTAGGAAAGCTATTGGGGTTTGTGTGTGTGCTTATTTTGTACTTGCAATTATTTTTCATGATGATTATTTGGTAACTAAAGCATCTCGTTGTACATCATAGTTATTTGATTATATTACAAATAGGCATAAATTATGCAAACTCATCTAGAAATCCCATGGGTTTCTTATAAATGGCTACATGGCTTGGAAAGTTCATCAAGGATAGTCGGATTAATCATGTTTTTTATTTTCTGTATTTTATGATGTTTTGACATCTTGGGACCTTGCTGACTTGAGAGAGACTCCCCCTCCCAGGGCTAGCTAATTCCTAGAGACAGCAAACTATTCCCCTGCAAGCATGCCTTTCCTTGCAAACCAACCCACCCAGAGCCCATATCCCTCAGATGCCTTCCTTGCCAGGCTTTTACTCCCTGTCTGATATCCCTCTGTTCTAATACCCCTAGGGCCAGGTACCAAACAACCTGGGAGAGCCCCTACACCCCAGAATCTGCTAGAAATTATCAAACCAGCCAATCCCAAACCCACTTACCCTGCCTCACACGTTTCTTTCTACAGAAACCACAATAAAGCCTCCTGCCCCTCTTTTCCTCCTGCCCCTGCTGTCTCCTGATAACCCCGGAGCTTCCTCATGTAGCATGAACCACCCCTCCTCTTGGAAACTGTGAATAACAAACTATCCTTTCAACGGCAGTCACTCCTGTTCTGCTGGCCTCACCATACCTGAATAATTAAAAAGCTTACATTTTAAAACAACAGTGGGTTTGTGTGTGTGTGTGTGTGTGTGTGTGTGTGTGTGTGTATTTTATTTATTTATTTATTTATTTATTTGAGACAGAGTCTCACTCTGTCACCTAGGCTAGAGTGTAGTGGGGCTATCTCCACTCACTGCAACCTCTATCTGCCAGGTACAAGTGATCCTCCTGTCTCAGCCTCCTGAGTAGCTGCAACTACGGGCATGTACCATGACTCCTGGCTAATTTTTGTATTTTTAGTAGAGACGGGGTTTTGCCATGTTGGCCAGACTGGTCTTGAACTTCTGACCTCAGGTGATCTGCCCACCTCGGCTGTCCTAAGTTCTGGGATAACAGGCTTGAGCCACCATGCCCAGCTGGATATTTTTTATTTTTTTTGTTAGAGCCAGGTCTTGCTCTGTGTTCCAGGCTGGAGTACAATGGTGCAACCACAGCTCATTGCAGCCTCAAATTCCTAGGCTCAAGCGATTCTCTGGTCTCAGCCTCTTGAATAGCTGGGACTATAGGGATGGGGCACCATACCTGACGAATTAAAAAAAAAAACTTTCTTGAGATGGATCTTGCCATATTACCCAGGCTGGTCTCAAACTTCTGGCCTCAGCCGTCCTCTCACTTCAGCCCACTGAGTCACTGAGATCACTGCATGCATGCCTGGTTCTTAAAACCGTAGTTTCAATAGAACATTAGGAACAGACAGCCTGATATAGGAGCAAGAGGCTGAGCTCTGGAGTCAGACAGTCCCGAGGTTAAATTAAACTGCTTGGCTTGCTAGCTGTGTGACTTTAGACAAATATCTTAACTTCTCTGTTGCTCTTTCTTTCTGTGAGGTAGAGATTCTGAGAAATGGAATGACTGGTAGGTGACTGAACTAGGATTTAAACCCACGTGAGTCTGAACTCAAGGCCTGTGTCCTTGACACTGTACCACATTGCCTTTCACCTCACTGTGATGTGTGAGGGTCCTGCAGGACCCTAGCAACCATTCTGAGTCCTTGTTACCATCATCCAGGTCTAAGTCTAGAAGTAAGATGTAGACAAAAAGGTGTAAAGGCTTCCTAGCTGAATTCTACCATTCCCATTCATCTGGAGTTCTGGTAAGCTGTCTTCTTATTAATTGAGGTGGGGCTATTCTGAAGCCAAGACGTGCTTAGCATACCCAGTGCCTCATAGGACACACCAGCAGTCATCTTCAACAAGCAAGAGAGCACAGCAAGTAGTCACTTGGATGCAAATGCCCACTCTGTGATTCACAAGCAGCTCCAAGAACCCACGGCCTCCCCTCAGCTCTTGTGATATGCACATAGAAGGAAGAATCTATGTAGGTTCTTCTCCTTTATACACACCTGTCACTTAGTGAGAGTTTACTTTCTATGAATTCTGCAGATAAAATGTTCCTACCCATACATTCCCTACAAAATAACTGAGAGAAGATACATATTCGCATTGACCAGTAGAGGGGGGATCCATACTTGTGCAGAAACATGTTGGCATACAATCTATAACCGAGTGTTCTATGTTCTCGTTTAGGCCAGTGGATGCTTACTGGGGCTGAGCTGGGCCCTTTTATTTGAATAGCTGTATTCCCCGGCTAGCTCAGTGCCACTTCAGTCTGTCTGCTCACACAAATTGTTTGTAGGAGTCAGTGAGGCCCAGAGAGTCGTTATGGTTCCAGATAGTCCCAAATGCCAGTCTTATGGAGCTTCACATCCCAGTTGTGAATCTGCTGTCCCTACTGGTGTGGAGCACATGATCTTCCCTGGGAGGCTGGAGAGGGAGCACTTGGGAGTAAGCAGGAACAGAAAATCCCTCTTCTGAAATGTTATGCATTAATGGGAGAAAAACATCTGGCCTGGAGGCCAAGGACCCCAAAGCCTTTGGTTTGCGAGTGACCTCGGGAAGCCCGAGGCTGCCCAGGGTGCATCTTACTCATCACAGATATTGCCACAAAATCACATCAAAAAGTACACTGCTCTCTACTGAGGACACCAGGTCACAGAGGCTGCAGAGCATATGGTGAAATGGATTAAGAGGGCAAAAGAGATTTCCTGTGCCAAGGCACCAGGCTCATTTACATACATTAGCACCCATGACTGAAGTCATTTCCTCTTAGTCAAAGGCTGAGGAGACCCGGAGACCAGAGCAAGCACCAACCAGAGCAGAGAAAGATATCAGGAGAAGGGGTAAGTTATGTGTTGCAACTTTGCTGGTTTGGCGTTGTGATGAGCAAAAATCTGTTTGCTCTAGCAGTGCCAGAGAGCAAGGAAGTGCACATCAGCAGTGCATATCATTTAGTTGTGGCTTAGACTTGACCATGGGGATTTTCTGGCAAAGCCTCAAAAGCACTTCGTTTTTCATTACCAGGTCACTGTGCACAATAAGCATCTCTGAGCCTCATCCCAGACCCTTATCCAACCCCGACTCTCATGGTCTTCTTCTCATCATTCTTTGTGATTTCCATGCATTGCCTCATTAAATCCTTAAAACCACCCATCAGTGGCAGTCCAGAGAAAGCAACATAGCACAGTGGTTAAGGGCGCAGACTCTGGATGGGGTCACTCTGCCACCTACTTTCCACATGATCTGTAAAACGAGAGGCTGAGTGGTGAGTGGTGGCTCCCAAAGGCAGGAGGACCTCATCCATAGAACCTTTGAATATTGCCTCTGTGAAACAAAATAGAATCCAGGACCCCAAACTTACTATGCCAAAGGGAAAGTTAAGTCTAGGAACCGGGTCATGCAAAAATTGCCTTCCTTTTGTTTCCAAACAGCCATGACTTCACAAATCTGTGTCATAGCCTCACTTCCTCTCCTCTCTTTTCACGGTTACCTTGTTTTATGTAAAATGTATATTAGTGACTGTGAGACAATGCAAAAATTGACTTTTTCCTCCACTCTCTTTCACATATGAAATGTAGATTCGCTGAGGCTAATCAGAGCCACTCCAGAATGTAACCCTCTGCCTCACTGCCTCCCTCCCTTTTTGCCCTCTGGCTTGCTCTTTCCCTTTGACAGACTGAAGTTCTCAAAGCTCTCTTTAGAAAAAGCACAGGTCACAGTTGCTCTTGTGATTCGTATTATTTTCCCTGATGCATTCTCAACCCGGCAAAAAAAAAAAAAAAAAAAAAAAAAACCTTGATAGATAGAAAACTGCCTCAATCACTTCATGGTTTATGCTTCCTATAGTAAAGTTTCTGTAGATGTGGTTAAATTAAGGATCTTGAGATGAGCAGAGTATCCCAGATTATCTGGATGAGCCCTAAAGGCCACCATCAGTGTACTTCAAAGAGAGAGGCAGAGAAATATTTGACACGGACACAGAGAGAAGGGGAGGAGGCAATGTGATCACTGAAGCAGAGACTGGAGTGATGCAGCCGCAAGCAAAGGGATGCCAGCGACCACCAGAAGATGGAAGAGGCATAGAAGGGATTCAGGCCTGGAGCCTCTGGAGGGAGCACAGTCCTGGAGATCAGACCTCTGGCCCCTGTATTTTAAGCCACCAAGTTTGTGGTAATTTGTTTTACCTCTCACAGGAAACTAATATGTGGAAGTTACAATATTTCCTATCTCTTAGGACTGTTTGAAGAATTAAATGATTCAGTATGTTTAAAGCTTTTGCAACAGTGCCTGACATATGGTAAATGCTGGAAAAAGTCTTTACCAAATAGGTACTGGCAGCACTGTTTTGTTTTGGTTTTTGAGACAGGGTCTCACTCTGTCACCCAGAGTGACAGAGTGGCAAAATCTTGGCTCCCTGCAGTCTCAACCTTCAGGGCTCAAGTGATTTTCCCATGTCAGCTTCCCAAGTAGCTGGGACCACAGGTGCACACCGCCACGCCCAGCTAACTTTTATTTTTCGTAGAGATGGGGTTTTGCCATGTTACCCAGCCTGGTCTCGACTCCTGGACTTGAATGATTGGTCTCTCAAAGTGCTGGGATTACTGGATGAGCCACCATGCCCAGAAAGCACCACTTAAACAGGAAGCAAAATCCCAACCCCAGCCTCAATGCCATCATGACACAACCCTGTTTCTCTTGTCTGAGCTCAAGTCTGAGACCCCTGATTCCAGCAGAAGGAGCCTGCTGGGCTAGCCTCTGCCACAACCTCACAAGCCCTTTTTAGAAGGAAGGTTCCAAAAGCCAACAGTCAGACTCAAAGCACATGGGCACACCCACAGCCTGGGCTGAAAATCAGGCACATGAAGCACAGATCCAATCTCCTGCTCCTGGGTCAATGGTCCACCCACAGGTCAGTCAGACCTAAGGTAGAGACGTGTCCATCTTCTTAGATCATTCATATCTGGCCATTCACTCTGGTTACATCTGAGGCCTGCCTCAGTCATAGGCATAATAATAATAAAAATAGCAACGACTGTCATTTATAAATTTTACCTGCGGTGTGCCAGATTTTGAAGTACGCACTTTAGATATCTTACTATCTTCAGTATTGTATGTATTTTGCAAATGAGGGCTATGAGGTTCCGGTGGGTTAAGTGGCATGCCCACACTCAATAGAAATGCAAACCCAGGTCTATCTGACCCACGCCTTTAGGTCAAGCAATCTTCTTCATCATGATAACAGCATCCTGTGTGAAAGGTACTGTGCTGGGGTCTTCCATGTACTGTCTCCCAGGGTCCTGTTTGACTACATATATTACAGGTGAGGAAACTGATGTGCTAATAGAATGAGCTGCCCAAAGTTACCCAGAGAGAGGGCCAGCAGCTGAGCCAGGACTTGAACTCCAATCTCTGGCTCTAGAGCCCAAGGTCAGCCTCTGCCTGGAGTCTTCCTCCTTCATTGTGGTTTAGACTCTTGTGCAGACATCTGCCAGTCACAGAGAACACTAAATTCACTTCCTGCCTGCCTTCTTCCATCAAACTCCAAGGAGGTTGGCTAAGAGGAAGCCATACACCTTGGTGTACCTAGAATATTTCTTTCTTTCTGTCTTTCTTTCTTTCTTTGTTTGTTTGGTTTTTTTGAGACAGAGTCTCACTCTGTCACCCAGGCTGGAGTGCAATGGTGTGGTCTTGGCTCACTGCAACCTCCGCCTCCTGGGTTCAAGCCATACTTCCACCTCAGCCTCCTGAGTAGCTGGGGTTACAGGTGCCCACCACCATGCCCAGCTAACTTTTGTATATTTAGTAGAAACAGGGTTTCACCATGTTGACCAGGGCTGGTCTCGAACTCCTGGCCTCATGATCTGCCCGCCTCGGCCTCCCAAAGTGCTTAGAATACAGGCGTGAGCCATCGCACCAGCCTGTACCTAGAATATTTCTAACCTAAACTGTTGTTAACTAACTCCTTGAAATACACAGAGGATATGTCATCTGCTGGAAAATGAGGAGAGGATTTGTAGTAAGAAGTGGGGATGTTTCCTTCTGGGGTAGGGCAGTGCAGGCTGCCAAAGCTTCCTTCCTGTCTGTTGTAATAAGACTCACTTGGTGACTGTCTCCATAGCAAATGGTCACTGCAGTACCCTCTGAGCCCCCAAGCCCAACTCCTATAAAATACCCCTCCAACCCACCAGGAGACCGCCTTCCCTTAACTTGAGCCTTAAGGCGTCTCTTCTATGCAGCCCTGAATTCTGCTCAGTGACTGCCCAGCTGAAAACCTGGGCAGCCTAAGGGCAGAAATGACTGCGTCTTTTCTCCTTTTGTTTTTACCAGGAGGAGGCTTATAGAAGTACTTAGAAGAGGAAAGCTGGTAAGAGTGGGGAGTCACCTGTGGGGATTGGCAGGTTGACATTTTGTATATATTTTCTTACTTCTTTCTCACAACAACTCTGTGAAGTAGGTTTTACCATCATCTCCATCTTACAGCTCCAGGCCCTTTCAGTGATGCTGAAAATGATGCTGATTCTGCTAATCATCATGCCAATTGGCACTATCGCAGACACTTATAAGCACTCACTCTTCAAACATTAACTCATTAAATTCTTACCATCATATCATAGGGTATTACAATTATGATGAATATTATGAGGTATTACGATTCCCAATTTACAGATAAGAAAACTGAGCACCGGAGGAGTTAGATAAGGTCACATAGCTGGTAACTGGAGAAGGCAGGAGCCAAACTCAGGTGATTTAATTCAGGGACCAACTAATTATTGCATATGTTTTTGTAAATGAAGTTTATTGAAACGCTGCCATGACCATTTGTTGACTTAACATCTATGGCTGCTTTCATGCAGCAACAGCAGGGTTGAGTAGTTGGCATAGAGACCTTACGGCCCACAAAACCTAAAATATTTACTATCTGGCCAATTACAGATAAAGTTTGCCAACTTCTGGTCTAGCTCCAGAGCTGAGGCTCTGAGAAAGCCAAATGTCCCCTCTTTCAGTATGGCTTCTGAAAGCCCAGGTGGAGAGATGGGAAACACAAAGCTCTTGGCCTCAGATACATCTGCACTGAAGTCCCTGCTGTGATATATCATCTCTCTGTGGCACCTTGAGTTCTTCATCTACAAACTTAGGAGTAACCATATCTTTCCCAGTGGGTTGTGTATAGAGAGGATTATATGAGATGTTATAAATAAAGTGCAAGGCAAACAGTAGGGGCACAACAGTGCCCAGAAATCACCAATGTCACAGGCACCTCCCCTGCATCCCAAAAGAAGAGAAGTGTCAGCTCTATCCTCCACCGTCCAAGGAGGAATAACACCTGTTATTCCACTGAAGTGCAAAACAGTTCCCATCTATTCCACATTTGCAGGCCATCATCAATATGCTGCTTCAGCTTGCCAGATGCAAAGAGAATACGCCAACCTGTAGCATAGCCAGCTGCCTCCCTGGTGGGCAAGGAGGAGGAGAAGGAGGAGGAAGACTGGGAGAACGGGAATGGAATCCAGTACTTCTCTGGATAACTGTGGACCTGCTTGCCTCCCTGGCCCTCCTTAGTGTCCAAATGGTCCCCACTCTGAGTTGGACAATGGGTCTTTTAGAACAGATGGGTGGAGTTCTCAGAATCCCAGGAGCTGATTGCTTCTACAGAATCCTTTAATAATGGCAGCTCTGCATAGGACAAGAAGATCCCGAAATCTGCCTGCAAGAGCCATCCCTCTTCCCTCTCTGGAACTACCAGGGTGAGACACAATTGGGGGTGCTTTATCAGACTGGCTTTCCTGAATAGCTTCCCAGGACGGCACATTCAGGAGCCCAGCTACCACCCAGAGGAATAGCTCATGTTTATTTAGCACTTACA
Organism: Cacajao melanocephalus; assembly: GCA_963573385.1. Classification (NCBI taxonomy): domain Eukaryota; kingdom Metazoa; phylum Chordata; class Mammalia; order Primates; family Pitheciidae; genus Cacajao; species Cacajao melanocephalus. The sequence goes on along the minus strand of CAUYLG010007063.1, from coordinate 51,472 downwards.
TTTAACACAATAACCCAGTGAGAAAGCTACCAAGATGTCCATTTTACAACTAAGGACACTGAAGCACAGAAAGACAGAAGATGTAAGTTATTGGCAAGAGAGAAGGTGTACTCTGGAGGAACACAAGCTCTGAGGTCAGGCTGATATGGATTTGAATTCATGTGACCTCGAAAACAATTTTATTTCACTTAGCCTCAATTTCCCCATCTATAAAATGGGCACAATTATGTCTATTTCATTTGGCTATTCTGAGTGTTTAGTGAAATAACACCTGTGAAGTCTAATATAATGGTTGCAATTGGATTTAGAGTAATACTAGCAATTACTGCTTTTTGTTTAGATATCAGTTTTTTGTTTGATTGTTTGCTTGTTTGTATCACTGGTACCTCTTTGCCTTCCTGGCCATAAATAGTTCTTTATTTTTTTCCTTGAAGAACCGTGGGGTATTACAATTATGATGAGTATTATGAGGTATTATGATTCCCATTTTACAAATAAGAAAACTGAGTGCCAGGGGAGTTCAATAAGGTCACAGAGCTGGTAATTGGAGAAGACAGGAGTCATCTCCCACTTTTAGATGGTTTGGGGTGGAGGGAGGTATAAAAAGGAGAGGTTGACTTTTAATTGCCATTCATATACCCCAGATATGGTCAGGGGCAATACTACATCACCATGACATCCTCAAGTTTCAGATCTGGGCACATAACCCATACTGGACCAGTTAGTTTCAGACTTGAGGCTTTTGATTGAAATACTGGGCAAGAAATGCTTTTTTTCTGATTGACATTGCTAAAGTGGGAGATCATAAATTTGGATCTGCAGAGGCCCACCAGAATAAAGCAACACAGAAAAAAAAAATCGTATCCCAGAGATGAAGGGAAGGCTTAGATTTACATCTAAATGGCATTATTTAGATTCTTGAATCTAGGCAGGTCTGAAGGGAGAACTTGGACCTTTCATTTACAGGGGCCAATAAATTCTCCCTTTCTGCTTGGCCCAGTTTAAAAAGGGATTGTTTTATTTCCCAAAGAGTCCTGACTAATATATCTTCTCAAGTAGGCATCGTCTCTAAGAGACAAATGAGGCCACGGTATCCAAGACTTCTCTTTGTAACTTTCCATGAAATGCCAGTTCTCTTTTCTTTCTTCCTTTTCAACCCTTCATCACCTTTGACCACCTCTTCTGCTTTGAGTCACTTTCTCTTGTTCTCTTCCAATTCATCTTTACCCTACATCTTTGAAGGTGTGTAGACCTCACCTCTGCCTTTGCTTGCTCCACATGTTCTGTGGGTGATGAGGGACCTGAGGTCAAGTCCATGGCACTAGGACCAAGGCAGGCACCAGCAAGCTTCCATGCAGGGAATGATGCTTAGATAGCTATGCAGAAACAGAGCCAGGCATTTGAACTCAGGTCAGAAAGGGTTTGTAACAAGGACTTCAGCTACCTTCTGCAGAACTCAGCATTTGTGAATAGCATGCATATTCCCCTGGCCTCACTAACTAGCCTACTCCTTTACTTTTGTGAGAAGAGTTTATATATATATATATATATATATATATATATATATATATACACACATATATATATACACACACACACATACATATATATGTGTATATATATATGACTATATACACATCTATAAAACTATATATAATATCGTACACTTTAATTGTGGGAGGGGAGTGTATACATATAGTATATAATACTACATGTTATAGTATATATTATATAGTTTATTATCTATTATAGTATATATTATACAGTATAGTGTGTGTATATATATATATATTCTCCCCTCCCACAATTAAAGGAGTAGGCTAGTGAGGCCAAAGGAATATTCATATAGTATAATATATATATATGTATGTGTGTGTGTGTGTATATATATATATATTTATATATATATATATAGTTGTTGCTGTTGTTATTTGTTTGTTTTGTTTTTGAGACGGAGTCTCACTCTGTCGCCCAGGCTGGAGTGCAGTGGTGCAATCTCGGCTCACTGCAACCTCCACCTCCTGGGTTCAAGCAATTCTCCTGCCTCAGCCTCCTGAGTAACTGGGACTACAGGCGCATACCGACATGCCCCTGGCTAATTTTCTTTTGTATTTTAGTAGAGACGGGGTTTCACTGTGCTGCCCAGGCTGGTTGCAAACTCCTGAGTTCAGACAATCCACCTGCCTCAGCCTCCCAAATTGCTGGGATTACAGGCATGAGCCACCGTGTCCTGCTGAATATTTTATTTATATTTGCTTATTAATTACTGCTATAATATTTTTTATAGTATGAATGTTTACATCCCCCCAAAATTCACATGTTGAAATCCTAACCCCCAAGAATATGGTATTAGTATGTAGGCCCTTTGGGAGGAGATTCGGTCATAAGGGCAGTGCCATAGCCTCTTCTGTTTTCCCCACAAACTCTCTTGACCCCTCTCCCCTAATCCATCTTTATTGACATCTGGAATCAAATTTTTTGAATTACTACTGAATAAGATTAGTGCCCTTATAAAAAAAATCCCTTAGAGAGCTCCTTTGCCTCTTCTGTCATGTGAGGTTACAATGAGAGGATGTTCATCTATGAACCAGAGAGTAGGCCCTCACCAGACGCCAAATCTGCTGGTGCCTTGATCTTGGAATTCCCAGCCTCCAGAGAACTGTGAGACTTATAAACTCTTTTGTTTATAAGCCACCAAGTCTATGGTGTTATTATCATAGCCCCCAAGGACTGAGACATTATCTTCAAATCACAACAGTGGAAGTCAAGTGTTCATTGGTTGCTTAGAGAATACTAAGCTTTATAAATACACAAATAATATGAGGGATGAACTACTATAACCAAGCTGCCAACTCTTTCAGGAAGCCTTCCATGACCTGCTACCCACCAAGGCCAGGATAGGTGTTGTAACTTGGTGCTTCCAGATTACCTTTCTCTTTCTCTTTCTTAGCACAGTCTTGTGGTTGCCAGTTGCCCATCAGTCTATAAACTCCTTAAAAACAGGTCATTTCTTATTCACTTTTGTATCTCCCATGCTATAGTGGCTGAACAGTGGCTCCTAAAAAGATATATTAATGTTCTAATCCCCAGAATCTGTGAACATTACATCATATGTAATAAGGTAATTTTTCATATGTGCAAAATATGTGATGAAGTTAAGGATATTTAGAGGAGAAGTTAATCCTGGACTATCTGAGTGGGCTCTAAATACAATCACATGTATCCTTATAAGGTAGATACACAGAGGAGAGGGACACAGAAGAGGACATTATGTGATGTAGTCACAAGTCAAGGAATGCCAGCAAATACCATAAGTAGAAAGCAACAAAGAATGATTTCACCCCTGGAGCCTCCTGAGGGAATGAAGCTCTGCTAACACCTTCATTTCAGACTTCTAGTCTCCAGCACTGTGAGAAAATAAATTTCTGTTGTTTTAAGTCACTCAGTTTGTGGCAATTTGTTACAGAAGTTACAAGAAACTGAAACAAGTGCTTTGCACAAGGTTAGCATGTAGTAGTCAAGGGGGCCATGTTGATTTCATCAAACGCAACTCAGATCAATTGGTAATGCCTGGAGGATGGGGTTGAAAGTACTGAGTCTGAATTCTCAGGACTTAGAGAATGATTCATTAGTGATGCCTGCTGTAGGTAAGGAAGCAAAACACATAAGCGTGAAGACTATGTATTTGTACTTCCCATAAGGATGCTCAATAAAAGCTGTTAAATTAATAAATAAATGATCCACCAGGGATCCCCATGAGGTTGGAATACTGAGATTGCCTAAATTTCCAGAAGTCTCTGAACACAGCTCAGCTCTGAGCATTCTGAGACCTTGAGAAAATTCAAGAATTCTGTAGGAGGAGAAGAGAGAGACGAAATACTTATCAAATCTGTATCTTTCTTTGCGCTTTTCTCTATTTCATTTCCACTCCACACAAGCTGAGCAGGCAAAACGAATGCCCTGGGTGCAAGAAGAATCCAGATCTTTGGCCAAGAAAGCCCCGGGGGTGCCCAGTTGTTTTTTTTTAGTGTGTGTTTGGGAAAACGCCAGTTATGACTACTTCAACTGTGGCTGACATAATTCAGAACTTGGACTGTCTTCAACAACTGGGAAATGTGTCATCTCATCTACAGGTTGTCCCAGTGAAAGGGGGCTGTGGGAATGGGTGATTTACCCACTGAGCAATGTTATGAAAGACCCAGGTTATTTTTGGTTCTCCCCTCAGTCATCCTTACTGCTAGTATCATCCTCAGTTTAGTGTTACTTTACTTTCAGATGACAGACATCTGGGGGGATAAGAAAAATCACTCCCTCTCACTCTCCTTTAGGAGCCCTGAGTTTTCCCAGAAGTCTCTAGCAGATTTCTCATCATATCCTATTGGCTACTTTGGGGTCACATGCTCCTTGGGAACCATTTTTTGACTGAGGAGTGAGACCGATCAGATTAGCTCCTTGTGCTGGGAGTGGGTCCAGCTTCCTGGAGACTCTTGGCTGGGTCAGGGAGCAGAAGCTGTTGAAAGCAGGGGTGGGCAAGGGAGGAGCGAGTGGATGCTGGGGTGGGGAATGGGGCAGACAATGATAAACATATAAGGATTAAAGGCACACTTTGGATTTGACACCTCCGAAAAATTCTGAGCCTTTCAGGCTAAGGTACTCCACTTCCACTGAACTCTAAGGCACGACCATCTCTCTTGACAGAGCCACTGCAGTAGCATCCCTCATTTTCCCCACATCCTCTCTTGACCATCTCCCCATTCATCTTTTTCCCTACATTTGGAGTCACATTTTTTAAATGTACATCTGATAATGCCCAGTATCCTCCCAAGCTTCTCACTGCTCTCATGATAAAGCCCAAACCTAACATTGACTTAAGTGGCCCTGCGTCACGTGGATGCTACCGACTCCTCCAATATCACCTTGGGGCCACTTTCCTCCTTTCCTCACCGGCTTTATATTTATGCCTTGATTTTGTTCCTTCGACTGCCTTGAAGTTGAAAAAGTTCTTTCTCTTCTTGAGGCCTCTACAATAGGCTGTTTCATCTCCCAGCCCACTGTCTTTGCTTAACAAATGCTTTCTCACTGAATGAAACTTTTTATGTCCAGAGTTAGTCAGCTTCTTTAGATATTTGTTCTCAGAGCACTCATTCCTTCATCACATTTGTCACAATTGTAATTACAAGGCTTTTTGTAATTAATTAATGTACATACATTCAGCTGGGCACTGTGGCTCATGCCTGTAACCCCAGCACTTTGGGAGGCTGAGGTGGGCGGATCACCTGAGGTCAGGAGTTTGAGACCAACCTGGCCAATATGGTGAAACCCCATCTCTACTAAAAATACAAAAATTAGCTGGCTGTGGGGTTTGTACCTGTAGTCCCAGTTACTTAAGAGGCTGAGGCAGAACAATCGTTTGAACCCAAGAGGCGGAGGTTGCAGTGAGCTGAGATTGTGCCACTGCACTCTAGCCTGGATGACAGATTGAGACTCCATCTCAAAACACACACATGCACACACACACACACACACACACACACATGCACTTATATTCTTGCTACATTGTAACCACCATGAGACCATGTTGGTTTGCTTCTTACTGTATCCCCTAGAACATGGTATGAAGTAAGTGCTTGTGCTCAATAAATCATGAAATTACTCAAGGCTTTTGGGGTTGTAAGTGAAAGAAACTCACTATATTATTTAGATTATAATTCCTGTCGCTATACCAGAGACCCAGAGCAACAAAATACAGGTTTTTTTTTGTTGTTGTTGTTTTGTTTTGTTTTGTTTTTTGAGATGGAGTTTCGCCCTTGTTGCCCAGGCTGGAGTGCAATGGCACAATCTCGGCTCACTGCAGCCTCCACCTCCTGGGTTCAAGTGATTCTCCTGCCTCAGCCTCCTGCGTAGCTGGGATTACAGGCATGAGCCACCACGCCTGGCTAATTTTGTTTTTTGTTTTTTAGTAGAGATGGGGTTTCTCCATGTTAATCAGGGTAGTCTCAAACTCCCGACCTTTGGTGATCTGCCCACCTTGGCCTCCCAGAGTGCTGAGATTACAGGCATGAGCCACCACACCTGGCCGAAAATAGAGGTTTTTTTCATCTGGCATGTAATGGTCTAGGTGTAAGCATTCTTGGACTGAGAAAGTAGCTCCATGATGTTAGGGACCCAGATTTTTTAAGCTTTTGTTTCACCATCCCTTGGGTGTGCTACCCTCACCTTTATGATACAAGGTATTAGGTTCGTGCAAAAGTAATTGCAGCTTTTGTCCTAAAAGCAATGGAAAACCACAATTACTTTTGCACAAACTTAATAGTGTATCATCATATCAACATTTCTGTCAGCAGGAAGGGAGAAAAAAACGGGCAGAGGAAGAGCCACCCCTTTTGTTCAAGAATACAACTCAGAAATTACACACAGCTTTCTGCTTACATCTCATTAGCCAGAACTTATCATATGGTTATCCAGCTGTAAGGGGATAGGTAAGAAATATAAACTTTACTTTGGGCAGCCATGTGGACAGCTAAAACTCAGGGGTATATAAAAGCAAAGAAAAAAGGATAGTAGGAAAAATTATCACTACCTTGAACAAAGTTAGGTAATTTGTTGCTTTACGTAGTCCCTAAAATGTGGTTAACAATCAAACTTCATAAAGGACAGAGTCACTCTGGCCTTAAGAATGAGGACTACTGTGGACAGACTCTCCCTCCATCTTCATCTCGGCTTCTTTTTATCTGTCACCTTTCTCAATGTGACAGCTGCCGAGTTATACATCTTACAATGCCACACTTGAAGAAAGAGATTGGCCCTCTTTATCATTTCCTGAGAAAGTACAGTGCCCACTTTGAATTAAGCAACCATGGTTGGGAGATGGGGTCCTACAAGAATATTTTACTAAAGTTAAACAGATTAACATAGATGCCTCCTATATGACAGACAGATAGATTGAGTGAATAAATAAATTTGCACATCAGTACCTATCACCATTCATTTCTGACTAATATTTCATGTGTCAACTCCTTGCAGGCCAAAGCCCATATCTGACACCTCTATACAATTCTATTCCTAACTTCCTAGACACTCCGATCATTCAACGAACGTTTGTTGAGAGGGAGTCAAAGAATCAATATTTGACTTTAGTGTCAGTGCCATAAAGATAATCGCTAAATACATAGTGAGACTGAGAGTGAGAAAACTTAGCCAATGTGCAATGGAAGGTAACAGTGAACTTGGAAAAGCCCCAAGGCAGTGGTTTGCTGACTTGGCTCTTTGTGTCCAGCCCATAGGAGATCCTCAGGGTGCAATAAGGGCAGCACGTGCTAATTGAGGCCAGAAATTATCTTCATTACCAGAGTGTTTCTTTTATCTTTTACATCTAAATGAGACCCAGTGGGGTAAATTTGGAACATGATTATCAGGGATTTTGCAAGGTGGTTCATTAACATAATTCCCCTAATTAGAAACCAAAGAAGCTCTTGTTGAAAAATTTCCACTAAATATTACAAGGCCATAATTCTTGCATCATTAGGTGGCTACTTCTGAATTCTCATTTCAAATCTTCCCCTATGATCTGTGAAGGGCTCAGCTCTGGAGACCTTTCCATCATCTAACAATTATTGAGCTCCTGTATGTTGAGTATTGGGTTAGATGTTGAAGATACGTAAATGTAAGACAGTCTTTGACCTCAAAAAGCTCACAGCCTAATAGGAGAGACAGACAAGTAGACAGGCAATTGCAGTGCAAAGATGGCGTGGTGTGTGTGTGTGTGTGTGTGTGTGTGTGAGAGAGAGAGAGAGAGAGAGAGAATGAGAGAGAGAGAGAGAGAGAGAGGAGAGACAGAATATGAGCAAGATGCAAGATGTTTTGGGAAAAGCTCACAGCCTCTCAGCTTGGTGGAGAAAGTCGAGATGCAGGAGGAAGGTCAGGGAAAGCTTTCTGAATGAGACAATCCATTAGTTATTTTGAGAATCAGTAGGCAAAGCTAGGAAGAAAGGTGTTTCTGGCTGGGAGACAATAATATACAAAGGCCCAGATGCATAAGAGACAATGGCAAGTCTAGGGACCTGTAGGTCATTTAGAACTTCAGAGAACAAATTGGAAAGTGAGACAGGCATATCTGTATTGGTGCAGAAGTTGATGGGGAGGTCAAATCAAAACACACCTTGGAAACCATGATAAGAAGACATTTTAGAGAACCAGGAAAAGAGACAGAGGAATAGGTGAGGAAGGACATTTACCAAGACCACGTTACATTTGATGCCTAGGGTATTATCCTCCTAGCAAAAGCCCCTTCCTTTAATCCTAAAACTTTTCCACAATCAGTTCAATCCCCACCATCTTAATATGGCCGTAGGCAGACAAACCAAGTTATAATTTGACTTTGCTTCTTGGCCACAATTGATGGTATGGAGGACAATTACCTGATTCAAGCTGAACCAGCAAGGCTTCAGGAATGTCCCAATATTGAGCATAAAATGTTGTAAGCATGCTAGGGAGTGAGACCGCCCTTAATCTTCTCAGCTTATCAGAGGGTGCATTAGTCAGGGCTCTCCAGAGAAACAGAACCAGTGGATATATAATAAATATGTATCTTATAGACAGACACATAAGAAATAATTTATTATGGGATTGGTTCATATGGTTATGGAGGTCAAGAAGTTCCATGATCTGCTGTCTACAAGCTGGAGAACGAGGCAAGCTGGTAGTATAATTCAGTCTAAGTTCAAAGGCCTGAGAACCTAAGTCTTGGAGTCTGAAAACCTGTGGACCAAAAGCTCTGATGTCCGAAAGCAAAAGAAGATGGATCCCCCAGCTCCAAAAGAAAGAATGAATTTGCCTTTCTTCTACCTGTTTGCTTTATTGGGCCCTCCACAGATGGGATAAGGCCCACCCACATTAATAGGAGCGATCTCCTTCACTCTGTCTACGGATTCAAATGTAACCTCACAGATACACCCAGAAATCACGTTCTACTAGTTATCTGGATATTCCTTAACCTGGTCAAGTTGACACATTAAACTGCACCCTCATTTTCTGGGTCCACACTGGAAGGTGGAGATTGGGGTGGCTTTTCTAACAACACAGAGCAGGACTCCTAGCCTCACATTTTTTTCACTTGCTTGAGCAAAATAGGAGAATGGTTTTGCAAAGCACAGATCACCTCCATGCCCTCTGCTCCAGATTTTCCACTAGCCTTTTTATTATTTCAGACCCACCCCCACCTCACTTATTTTTGTCTGACATGATACATACAGCATCTATCTCATGAGAAATGGTGAAATGGACTGTAATAAATATATTGCTTAAGCGAAGAAAGTTGACGGGAATATAAATACAAGGCATGATATATAAAGCCCCACACATCCCAGTGGCCTCATTTATTAAAATCTTGCCATCCTAAATTTACAAAGAGTCCTCCTCTCTATATGTGTGCTCATAAAATATCACTTATGCTGTTACTCACATCTACACCCTCCCTGGTTTCACTGTTAGCTGACCTTTCTGTATGTACACCTCAAGGATTGGTTAAGGCCTTCAGGGACTCGGCATTTAGGTGTGTTCAGGGCAGGATTTAGATTTGGATTACTGTGAAGATATGACACTCTGGTCAAGGTTAAGATGAATTTCTCAAGGAATTGTGCTCTCTGTGTCATTTCCATCACTAGCCACTCATTGAATTCATGCTGAGCCAGACCTCCAATGAACAAAATTCATTGATCTAATTAATATTTCTTGAACATGTACTATGTTTTAAGTATGAACAGGACAGAGATGAATTATCTACAGCTCTTAAAGTACTCACAATAGAACGAGGGGCATACGTGTATAATTATACAGTTTTGATACATTGTGATAAATGGTGTAAGTGATTGGAAAGTATATCGCCATAATAGCTGGGGGTCCATGTGGGCCAGGCATTATATGTTTTTATACCTCTGTTTTGTATTTACATAGAAATCTCCACTTTACGATTGGGGAAAATGAAGTTTACAAAACAGAAGAGCTTTCCTGAGTCCAACATTGAGGAAGCGGTGGTACTGGGAGTTGAATCCAGCACTGTGTGTTTTTTTGTTTGTTTGTTTTGTTTTGTTTTGTTTTTTTGTTTTTTGAGGCGAAGTTTTGCTCCTGTTGCCCAGGCTGGAGTGCAATGGTGCAATCTTGGCTCACCGCACTTCTGCCTCCCGGGTTCAAGCGATTCTCCTTCCTCAGCCTCCAGAATAGCTGTAATTACAGGCAGGCACCACCACGCCCAGCTAATTTTTTGTATTTTTAGGAGAGATGGGGTTTCTCCATGTTGGTCAGGCTGGTCTCAAACTCCCAACCTCAGGTGATCTGCCTGCCTCAGCCTCCCAAAGTGCTGGGATTACAGGCATGAGCCACTGTGCCTGGCCACGAATCCAGCACTGTTTGATCCTAAAGATTGCACTTTATTCTCTGCTTTCTGTTTCCTTTTTACTCTGATCTTTAAGATGGCTTTGGATTCTCCAGGCAGGCTCAGTACTGGGTGGTAACTAATATATGTTGAGGTCCCCCTGCTTATCTGCTTGAACCTGTTACTCCTTTTCTCTATTCTCTCTACTCCCTAGATGGACACTTGAAGGAGTTTCTCGCATTGCCCTTGGGTCCTACTGGCATAGATCTATTGGTTATTGCCTGCCCATCATCTATTTCATTTTTACCTTGTAATGGAACCCTTATATCCCTTTTGCTCTCTATCCACATGCTCAGATGGAGCCAGGCCCATTCACATGACCCAGGCCTAGGCAAGCCTAGTGACACTGATTGGTTCAGTGAGAGGCATAGGATTCGTCCCAACTTAATCTAAACAAATTGGGGCTGTGGCTGGAATTGTTGGAAAAGAAATGCTTTCTGTTTGCTGCAGATGCTAAAGAGATGGAGTGTAAGCCTGAAGCTTCCCATGGTCTTTCCTGCCTCTCTTTGGGGGAGAATTTGCTATAGAATGCAATCAACACAGAGAAAGTAGAGCCAAGAGATGGAGAGAAACGGGCACCCAATTCCCTTTCAGTTCATTTTCAGCCTTGGATACCATCACTCTTGACACTTGCTTCACCATGAACTATCAAGGTACATGAGTCAGTAAATGTCCCTTTTTTTTTTTTTTTTTTTTTTTTTGCTTAAGCAAACTTCATTTAAGTTTCTGTTATTTCAATCAAAAGAGTTATAATTAATATATCCACCAATCTTGTCTCTGAACTTGTATTCTTGGGTAAAGTCTGCCATGTCACTTAGCTCCTGAAATCCCCGCCAAATAGCCAGTTCTCCATCTGGACAGCAGAACAAAAGAAAATTCAGTCAATCGCAGACTCAGAATCCTATCAGTTCAATCTGCCATCTTGTTCAGTAAAACTGGGAAGAAAAAGTTAAGAGAAGTCTCCTTTATGGCTCAAGGAAAATACTACCTCACAATGCTGGGTATTTTTAAAGCTATTCTCCAATATGAGTTTCTAAAAGAAAGGTGTGTGTTGGAAAGCTAGGTACCTGGACTTGAAATAAATAAAATTTCCTCTCATTATAGTGGTATCAGCATCCTGGATTCTTGTAATCTTCCAGGATAGAAATGAAGAGAGGTCATCAGACATAGCAGCAAAGAGAAAGAGAAAGTTTCATTTTAGCTTATGCACAAGGGAATTCAGCACTGCAAAAGGGAAAGGTGAGTTTTTCCCCAAGAGTAGTATATGGGTTAGTTGTATAGGGCTTTTCTATAGGGAAGGGTTTTGTGAAGGCATGGGTAGGAGGGTTTCTCTAGCACTTGCACAGTGGCTTTAAATGCTTCTTCATACATCGCATGCGACATTAGCATTTTACGTCTTCACCCCTTCATGTGATTTTTATCATTAAAATGAGGGTGGGATGCTTATAAGTTGAAGTTTAAGTCTAACTGTACATGTGGGACCCGGGGGAAGTCTCTAGACTGCAAAGTCCCTAGGCCCCAAAAGCAGTAACTTGTGGTTAATAGCTTCTTGGATCTTTTGTTGCTGATTGGCTGGAAATCAGGTAAGCAACAGCTTGAGTGAAGGGCTTTTATTCTTTTATGCTAAACTGCATCAAAACAGGAAACTAGCCATTTTACCTGTCTCAATAGTACTAATTTTTGAAAAAGTGAAATAGAACTTTAAAATGTAGTGTTAATTACCAAAAAAGAAAGGAAATGAATGATACTGATCACACAGCACCATTTAAATATATCAAAATCGCATACATGTAGAAAACAGCACTGCACATTTTACAAGTAAACATGCATTAGGGATATATATCAAAAGCATTAGAGTGGATGGCTATGGGGAAGGGGTTTAGGAATAGGGACTGGGGGTGAATGGGGTTGAGATAAATAAAATAAGGCATTGCATAGACCAATGGTGATGATGTGCTGTGATAAGTGTGAGAGATGTAGCTTTCTGCATCTGAGGTTATAGACAAGAACGAAAGGAAGGAAAGAAGGGAGAAGGAAAGAAAGCCTAGAATAAAACATTCCAGTGTGTTAACAGTAGTTGTACTTTGATCAGGGATCATTTGGTTACCAAGAAGAGAAACTCACTCAGGAAAGCTTAAATTAAAAGAGGATTGGTTCTATGGACAAAATCGTAGAGAGTACAAGCCGATCTCAAGGATCTATAATATCTTGGGTGCTCTCTCACCTCACCCTTTTTCAGAACCACATGTTCTGTTAAATCTGCCTCTCATCCTAACTGCTTCCTCTTCCTCTCCTTGCAGACCAGCTCACGCATGAGCTTCCTTGCTCACTCATCCACTTACACAATATCCATCATGGAACCTCCAACGGCAACTCCACATTGGTACCCCTCACAATGGGTCACGTGCCTTTGCAGTCAGCAACCCTGCCTTCCCCCACCTAATTGACTCAGTCTCTGTGACTCTATTTTAAAATGGAAAGAGACAGATGTAACTGACCCACCCCTGAGTCAGCTATTTACCCTTGGTTTAAACAGCTCTGGTAAAAGTGAAAGGCAGTGAGGTGAATTAAAGAAAATGAAAATGGGGCTGGAAGCTAAGAAGATCGTGGGAGGTAAAGATTAGTATATCTTGTACACACTATCCCTCAGCATTGGGATTACGGATGATTACTTCCTTTATACGTTTTAGCATTATCCAATTTTCCTAAAATGACATGAGTTGGGGATAGAATGATTAGTGTTTAAAGGGACAGGCTCTGGATCCAGACAAAACTGAGTTCAAATTCTTTCCTAACTGTGTGACTTGAGCAAATCCCTTCATCTTTCCAAGCCTCATCTGAACTACACGGTGTTAACTTCCTTATAAACTATCGTAAGTACTCGGTGAGATAATGTAAGCAGAGCATTGAGCAGTGTCCCATTCACAGCAATCACTCAAGAAATGTGATGAAACATTATTATTCTACATAATTTTTATAATTAAACATTCTTTAAAAAAATTTTTTTAAAACCCTCACAGTCACATGTCAGTTATCATTATTGAGCTGGCAGGACTGGACACTTGCTACTGTTTTTTTCCTACTCCATTCCTCCCTAGAACACAGAATTTATCTGTGCTGGAAATGGCTGTTGGAAATTACCACTGTCTATCCACTGCCCTTCCAACACACATAGCCAATAAGCTAAGATAGCTCCTCTTCCTCACAGCCCTCATCTACTAGCCCTAATTGATCATTACTAGGCATGCTCAGAGGGTTCCAGGGCTCATATGTTAATTGACTGTACACCCACTTAATGGGGAACTCCCCAATTCCCCAAGCATGAGCAGACTCTGTACTACCTCCTCCATCCTGCTGCATTCTGGGAGCCTGTAGAGGAGAGAGGGTCCGCAGGTGGTGCATCTGATCAATTAATTAGGAGCATGTTGAGAGGTTTGACTCTAAGCCTAGATAATTGCATAATTAAATCTCCACCCAGCCTCCATCCCAATTCCCAGTCCAAATGGCTCTCCCCAGTCTGCCATCCCTGTTAGTTGGGGAGAAGGCATGAGCCCTGTTCAGGTCTGTCCTGGGCAGAGACAGCCCCTGCCTCTTTCTGCTCTTCATTCTGGCTGAAACTGGCTGGAGAAATGTTCTTTGAGAGCACCTAAGAATGAAAGTGGACTGATTTTCTCAAAAGGTTGTGTGTGTGTTATAGGAAATAATACAAAGTGAAATGAAGCTTTTCAAGGGGAAATACCTCAACCGCTTTGACCTCCTTCAATTAGCAAGGCCTGCTGATGTGGTCCTCCATGGATGCTCTGCCAGACAAGGCTAGGTCTCTCAGCCATATACATTCTCCTCTTTTCTTTACCGTAAGAGCCCTCTTTTTATTCATGGCACCCATGCGTGGAATAAAATGTCCTTCCTAGGCTCCCTTGAATAGTGAGTGGCCACAAGACACTTCTGTGCTATCAGATGTTGGTAATAAACTTCAGGGAGGGAGACCCTGCACAAATAATGATACAGAAGAGGAGTTTGCCTCCTGCCCTCCACCTTTCTCCTTTTTCTCTCTTGAAGACACATGCCATGCCTGGAGGTGAAGCAACCTTTTTGCAACCATAAAAAAAAGCCAACCTCTAAAGATAATTGAGCTGAAAATGGAAGGAGCCTGCATTTATAATGGCATCATGAACAGCCATAACAGCCCACGCTGCCACTCTAGATTTGACATGATGTAAGAAAATAAATAAATAAATAAGCCAATAAAGACAGGGTGAAATGGCTGTGATCAGCTATTACCTGTAGATGAACACACTCCTAACTGCCAAACTGACACAGGTGCTAACATCAGTCTGATGTGCGCACACACACACACACGCAGAGAGAGAGAGAGAGAGATTGATTTGAGGTGGAGTGTCGCTCGGTCACCCAGGCTGGATGACACATAGATATATCAATATGGAATCACAGTAATAATAACAACCTCATATAATGAACATGTGCTATAGCATAGGGTTATTGGAAACATTATGTGAGATGAATTCTTTAGAATTCCAGAATAATGGCAGGCATAATGGAAAACATTAATAAATTTTGGTTTTTACCAGAACTTGAGGTTGAGAGAGTTCATTCATAAGACTATTCAAGAGGAAATGAGCTGGACACGGTGGCTCATACCTGTAATCCCAGCAGTTTAGGAGGCCAAGGTGGGCGGATCATCTGAGGTTGGAGTTCGAGGACAGCCTGACCAACATGGAGAAAACCTGTCTGTACTAAAAATACAAAATTAGCTGGGTGTGGTGGCACATGCCTGTAATCCCAGCCACTCTGGAGGCTGAGGCAGGAGAATCGCTTGAACTCGGGAGGAGGGGGTTGCAGTGAGCCGAGATTGCGCCATTGCACTCCAGCCTGGGCAACAAGAATGAAGCTCCATCTCAAAAAAAAAAAAAAGAAGAAGAAGAAATGAAAGAAAGGTAGAAAAGGGAAACTAACACCAAGATTTGGGGAACCACAAACACAGAAATAGCACCCATCCTGGACTCAGAAAACTTCCCCATTGACAAAGATCCTGGACCTGCCTCTTACACCCTATGTGACCTCAGGCAAGTTACTTAACCTCTGGGAACCTCAGTTTCCTTTTCTGCAAAAATGGGATAATTGTGAGGATTAAGGAAGATATGCCCAGTGTTAAGGGCTTAGTGCATGTGGTTAGCACTTGTGGTTAATTCTGCCCAGAGACAGGCAGGAATCTTAAGAAGAGCCTCTCTCTCAAAAAAAAAAAAAAAAAAAAAAGAAGAGCCTCTCTCTCTCTCAAAAAAAAGAAGAGCCTCTCTCAGAGCACCAAGACAGGTTGCATAAAGACAACACTCCAGTCTCTCAGAAAAGGAGTTTTGCAGCAGTCCCCATGAGTAGCAAGTGGAGGTACTCAGCATATTCCTCACTTTGATAAAAAATCTCTCAAAGAGGCAGTAAATTACCAAGTCCTTGTTTCAGCTAAATCAAACATACTGCAGATTCCATTGGCATTTAATGCTGGTATTATGGCCCCAGGAATAACAAGTGAAAGTAATTAAGTTTAATGATTCCAACGAACCAAATATGCTTGATTGCAGTGTATATATCTAATTACCTTTCTTTTTTGTTGTTGTCGTGTATGGTATAAATAAGTCCCGTTTGTAAAAATAAAAGGCACTAATTTTAAGACATATCAGGGAAAGTTGCATTTGCAGCACCTTTTTGAAGGGTTTGCTTGCTTTCTCAAAACACTGGTGGGGAGAAAGTCACTCGGCTTGTCAAAGTGGCAAAGGAAAGATGACGTAATGCTTGGGTCTCTCAATGGTGGGACAAAGCCAGTCTTCCCAACTGCAGAGGAGGAAAGCAAGGAGGCCCAAGCCTATAGGTCCTTACCAAAGTAAAGTATCAAAAGAGGTTGGGTAAAGGTTAAAGGCAAAGCTTGCGCTGAAAATCGTGAGGACTATTTCCCTCAGGGAAAGGATATGTTCTGCTCACCTACACAGACATTCCTGGGAGAGATTGTTTCACTGGCCTCCATTTCCCCCACACATCCTCACATCCATATTCTTTGTCAGGTGACTTTCAGTCCTTTTCACTAATAGTACAGAATGGATTTCCCCACCGATTGACCTCAGGTTTGAACATGTGACTTCCTTTAGTGAATGGAATTAAGTGGAAGCAGCATGATACCAGCTACAAGCCTTCAGTGTTTCCACTTACTCTCTTGTGTTTCTGTACCACGCTGCTTCTACCTAATTCCATTAGTCAAAGAAAGTCACATGTCCAAACCCAAAGTCAAGGGCTGGATTTCAGAGGTCTTCAGTGTTTCCATTTGCCATCTTGTGTTTCTGCCATTGCTGTATGTCCAAGCTCCAGCTAGCCTGCTGGTCCCAGGCAGAGAATGAGTAACACCTAGAGTGGAGACCCTGCAGCTAGCCTAGCCTAGATCAGCCAATCCCCAGCCAAGCCACAAGTGTGTGAGCTAAATGTGTCCTTATTGTTGACTTATTTATTAAATATCAGTAGCATTTTTTTTTAATGAAACGTAAGGGCTTTGGTATAACCATGAAAACCTTGAAGTGTTTTCAGAATTTTGTGACAATAAGAAATTTTTGGGGGAAACAGTTTTCCAGTTTTCTGGGCATTCTTAAAGCTGCTTCTGACCCAAGGGAAATGAGAAAGTCCCTGTAACTATTAACTACACCTACCTGTACTTAGCCACAAGCTGAAGACTTCTGAGTCATCCTTAGCTCTTCTGTCTTACTTCCCACTGTCTCTTCCCAACTTCCATTTGGTGATATCGTGTTAGTAACTTGAAATAAATTGGAAAACACTACAAAAGCTTCCCCATTTCCATTCCCTCCCAGAGAGTCAGTTTACCAGCATTCATGCTTTCCACAATCAGCTGGGGTCAAGTCTTCTTGCTCCTTTGATATCAGCGATACCTCTTACAAGTGGTCGCTATTCCACAACTTCACAAGGACATCCTCACCATCCTTGCACAGGGAGCAGCCTAGAGCCACAGGGTGCATGTCAGAGTCAAATGATCTATGTTTGATTCCAAGCTCAGCTACTTAGTATTGGCATGATCCTAGCAAGTTCCTTGAATTCTCTAAGCCTCCTTCTCCCAATCTGTGAAATTGAAATAACATAATAGTATCTAATTCTTAAGGTCATTAGGAGGATTCAGTGAAATGACTCAGGCAAAGCATGTAGCACTGAGCCTGACACCTCCTAAGCACACGATAGATGACAGCTCTCATGACTTGTTTCATGTTCACATCATCTTTTGCCTCAGTTATTTGCAACACCTTCCAATGGACTTTCCTCTTCTTGATCTTGTCCCTTTCACTCCATCCTCTCCATAGCGGCCAGAGAAAATGGGGGAAAAAAAGCACAAATACAATTGTCTTACTCCCTTGCTCAGAACTCTCTAGTGATTCTCCTTTGCCTTCAGGAGACAGTCTCAATTTATATATGGGGAAACTGGAGTTTGGAGAGGTTAAAACATTTGCCCAAGGTCACACAAGTAGTAAATGACATAGGATTTGAACCCAGAATTTCCATCTTCACATTCTGCCTTTTTTACCACTAAGCTATACCGAAGATAAAAGAATAGGTGATTACAAGGTATGGATGGGTGAACAGATGAAATTACAAAAGGGACAGAAATACGGAAGGATAGAAGCATGAGAGGACGTCTAGAAGGATGGCAGACTCTAGAAGGAAAGGATGAGTGGATAGATGAATGGAAGGGTGGAAGGATAGAAGAATAGAAAGATAGAAGAATAAATAGACTGAAGAATGAAAATATGGAGGGATTCTCCTAAGTGGCTTTCCTTCCTTCTGTCTTACCTAGGTTTTCCTAGCAAGGGCTCTGTCCATGGACACCTACCTGAGACATTTGCTGAGAAATTAGCGAATCCTATGGACTGTTCCATTTCCTAGCTCATAGTTTCTATTTCCTCTATCAGCTCAAACCCGATTCATCTCTCAACAAGTCTCTCTTGGCAACCAGCTTCCAAGGAACTGACCATTTCTGTCTCTTCTTCCAGAAGCTCAGGTTTATTCCATGACCAGGACCAAATTTTGTATCTTAAGAACTAATTTCACTAGGCATTTATAATATGCTAATTGTATAACTCTGTAATTTAATCTTCAAACTTCCTTATTCAGTAGGTACTGTAATCCTCTCCATTCTGAAAATGAAGAAATAGAGTCACAGAGAGCTCAAATAATTTACTCAAAATTCCAAAACTACAAAGTGGTGCATCCCAGGATTAGACTCAGGCAATCAAAACCTGAGTTTTGCACTCATAATGACTACAGTATACTGTTTCTCTCCTTAGCTACCTCAGCTGGTAGCTCCATTCCCTGTATTTGGATGGAAAATCTATTATCAGTCCATGAGGACCAGAGTCACATTATCTGTTATGACCTTACCTAAGGCATTTCTCACACACCTACCAATTTATACTGAACAACAGTCATAATGAACAGCCACTAAGTGCAAGTTACAAAAGTTTCACCATTATGAAACCATAACCCTATATGCCACAAAGCCACCTCCCACACTGATTAAAGGGTCACTGACATCTTGAGAAAAACATTCCTGTCAGTGACATAGCCTAGCTGGAACAAAAGATCCATAAAATTGTGATGAATGAGATTGTGAGCATTCACCTAATTTGGTTGAAAATATACTACAGTGGTTTCAGAATCTGGCAAACCTGGATTCTGGATCCAGTTCTGCCATTTGATTAAAATGTGTGATGTTGGTCAGAACTTGAGCCTCTGAACCTCAATATTCTTATATGCAAAATGGGGACAATAATAGCAGCTTTTATGAATAGTTGTAAGAATTGAATGAGATAACCTGTACAAAGGGCTTAGTACAATCAGAAATACACAATTGATCATTATCATAGAGGTAATTGTTATATCTAGACTGAAGCAGCTTCTTTCTGCCTGGAAAATTTTCTGAGCTGTGCTAGACTATAGAAAAATTCCTCTCTACTATT
Source organism: Cacajao melanocephalus (assembly GCA_963573385.1). Taxonomy (NCBI): domain Eukaryota; kingdom Metazoa; phylum Chordata; class Mammalia; order Primates; family Pitheciidae; genus Cacajao; species Cacajao melanocephalus. The sequence continues at coordinate 32,026 of CAUYLG010007063.1, read as the reverse complement.
AAGACATACAATAGAGCATAAATGCCACCTGAGGAAAAGAAAACTATGTTTCTTCCTCACTCTCTCTTTCTCTTTCTTTCTCTCTCCGTGTGTGTGTATGTGTGTGTGTGTGTGTGTGTGTGTGTGTGTGTGTGTGTTCAAGGCAAAAAATCAAATTCAGCTCACTTTGACCAATGGTCAAACCCCTCTGTTTGTTTGGGTTTTTTTCTTTCCCCCAAACCTTCTCAAAGTCCTCCTGCCATAGAATCAGTTGGGTGAGCTCCTCCTCTGGCTTGATTAACTTCCCCTTGTTAACTGACTGGGTTCAATGCAATTTAATTTCATTGAGAGGAAGTGGTTCAGAAATCAAGGTCATTTAATTTCTGAGTGAAAGGTTGCCTTTCCCAAGTGATCTTTCTGCCGTTTATTCCCCTTAAAATGAAAAGTACAGTGGTTAATACAATGGCTTCAAGGTTATATTAGATCACCTTTGCAAATAAGAGAAGGATTCTTTCTACAGGATTTTAATTAGGTGGAGTACAACTAATTCTTCCTTTGGTACTTATTCCATTTCCTTTCCTTTCTGTAATTACTGCCAGTGTAACGCTCCTCACACACACAACTGGAGCTGAAGAAAGCCCTGTGATTATCCTTTATTTCTCCTTCATGCAAGAAAGGAGGGGGTTATTTACTGCATTCAGCCTTTGTAAATCTGAGGACTAGTCCTAATAGCCTTACTCACATGAGTGCCAACCTCACTGTAGGAGTGAGGGGGTTCCTAATTTAATCCCAACACCACGACACACACATCTCCCCTTCACCTTATCTACAGAAGATGACTAGGCATTGAAACAAAGGAAATCAACTCAGGTACACGTTTTCAATCAATAAGCATGTACTGAGTACCTACCAGGGGCTCAGTAAGGTGTTAGATGCATGGGAGCGAGGGTTGCAAAAGAGTTAAAGGAGCTTGGTCAGGTTTGGCTAGACAGAGAATTAGCAGGTAAAATAAATCAGCAATACTCAGCTTGGTTCTAGAAGAGCAAAGGCACTGTGTGTGGTGGAGGACATAAGGAGGTGGGGGAGGCAAACAAATACTTCACGGAGGAGGTAAGCCTTGAGTTGACCTTGGAAGCACCAGTAAGATGCAGGTCTCTCACTCCTTTAAAAATAAATATTTACTGAGCATCTAATATGTGCTGGGCATTGTCTAAGTATTTTATATGCAATATTTCATTTACTCCTTTCTTCAATCCTGAGAGGCAGGTGCTGTCTTTGCCCCCACATTACAGATGAGAAAACTAAGACTCTGAGATGCAAAGCAGCAAACTGTTAAGAACACATAACAGTGGCAGAGCTTGGATTCAAACCCAGGTTTTCTTTCTTTTTCTTTCTTTTTTTTTTTTTTTTAGACAGAGTTTTATTCTGTTGCCCAGGCTGGAGTGCAGTGGCATAATCTTGGCTCACTACAACCCCCACCTCCTGGGTTCAGGTGATTCTCCTGCCTCAGCCTCCCAAGTAGCTGGGTTACAGGCACGCACCGCTGCGCCCAGCTAACTTTTGTATTTTTAATAGAGATTGATTTCACCATGTTGGTCAAGCTGGTCTCGAACTGTTGACCTGAGGTAATCCAACCGCCTTGGCCTCCCAAAGTGCTGGGATTACAGGCATGAACCACAGCACCCGCCCCCAAATCCAGGTTTTCATCACAGCACTTGTTACTGGCTGTAATTCTTTTGCTTTAATTGTGTACTTATGAGCCTCCTCCCTCTAATATGTGAACTCTAAGACAGGAAGGCTTCCTCTGGCTTGATTACTGCAGACTACTCAACATCTGGATCCCTGACTGTCATATAGTAGGTGATCAACAGGTACATGTGGAATAACAGACTGGACCTCATTCTCCAAGAGCCAAGAGAAGAAGGATGCCACACTGTAAACTCCAACGAGTCACTTTCTGTGGCTGTCTTGTGCCCCGCAGTGTCACCAGCACCCAGGACAATGTCCACAGCACATGACAGCTACTCAATGACTGTTGTTGAATGAATGAAGAAAGGAAAGAAAGAAAGATCACTGGATCAGAAGGACACTCACAAGCTTAGTAGAATGCAAATTCAGTCAGCTAAACTATTATTCCTTCTCACTAACGGACAGAGCCACATTGCTCCAGACTGAGCCAGAGATACTCCCTGCCCTGAATCCGTTCCCAAGAAGATCCAAATGCCTGGCGAGCCCATGTTCCTGGCGATCCCCTCTGTGCATGTCACTTTGGCCTCACTTAAGAGACGAAGTGCCCTCAGGATCTTACAGATCTCACTGCCAGCTTGGATTCTCTTTTCATTAATTTGTGTTTTCCTAAGGAATATTTATTCATGTAGACTGTGTTTGGGCAATTATTACAATTATGTCTAATAACGTGGTGATGGTAAATAATAATAATCACCTAGCTGCAGCATGCACTGTTTCTATTATGGGTAAGAATTTTGTGCAATTTACAAAGAAATGTTCTAATGTAGGAGTGCTGATTAGAAAGGAGGAAAGGTGTTGTTATGAATGCTTGGTTACCACTATTCTTATGCAACAGCTATGCAGGAAAGGTCCTATATCCTTTTTTTCCAGCCTTGGAACTATACTCTTTGAATATTATTACCATTATTACTATTAATAATAGCTATTCAATCCACCACTTACAATGTGCCAGATCCACTTTAAATCCAAATTAAAATGCATTGCAAGCTTGAGTGCCTTCAGAGCCCAAGCAAGCCTGGAAAATGACTGAAGCAGATGGGGCTGGGGATCAATAGGGAGCAGTGGGGTCTGCAGTGAACGGCAGGTTGCATGCCCCATCTACAGGAGAGAGCTGCCCCTCAGCTAAAGCAGAATGTTGCCATGTGGGGATGAGGGAATGGTGCTGCCATTTCTGATCCTTTTTTCAGGAGTCAGAAATATGAATTTTAATGTGAAATTCCCAGAGTTTTAACTGCTGTCTGCCAACAGTCCGTGTGCTGCCTACGTGCAACTCTCAATCTCTCATCCTCTCTCAAAAGCCTCTGAGGAAAACTGGTCTGTGGGCAGAGGCTGTTTACTTTGTTGATTGCGGCAGGGGGAAGGGAGGGGAAAATTGCATAGAGCCAATGTGGAAACTGTAAGGGCTCATTTTTTATTTTTATTTAGAATCTCATGAAGGTAATTTCAGAGAACAATGAAATATCATCTGAAGTATGGCTGGAGAGGAGAGGCACGTGAAAGAGAATCACAGAATCACTGGAGGTGCTGATAAGGAGGGCTAGGACCAGCCAGAGTCATGAATAAAATCATCCTCCTCCCCTGGTCTCCAGCTTGCTGGGAAGGGGCTACATGTTCCTGGGGATCTGCAAAGAGAGGATGCCAGGCTGCCCAAGTCAGAGGCACCAGGTGTCTCCGTGATAGAGTGCAGTGGGGTGATCCTAGCTCACTGCAGTCTCAAATTCCTGGGCTCAAATGAACCTCCCACCTCGGCCTCCCAAGAAGCTAAGACAGCATATGTATACCACCACTTCAGGCTGATGTTTTTATTTTTATTTTTGTAGAGACAAGGATCTCACCATGTTGTCCAGGCTGGTCTCAAACTCCTGGGCGCAAGCAATCCTTCTTTCTCAGCCTCCCAAAGTCCTGGGATTACAGGCCTGAGCCATCACACCTGGCCAAACCTGACTTCTATGTAACAGGGCAAAGAAGGCTCAAGTTCCTCTCATATCAATTTAATTATCATAACTCAGAGAAGTCTTGTGGCCAAGTTCCAACATCTTAATATTCCCTCCCCATAATACCCTAAACTTCCTCCTTGTAACATTGATCACACATGCGATTATCTCTTTATGTCAGAACCACTTTCCCTCATGAATATGAGGGCAGAAATTTCATATGTCTTGTTCACCACTGTTTCCTAGCCCCCATGGGGCTTGGCACATAGTAGGGGCTCAATAAATATTGACTTATAAAGGAACAAGTGAATGATGAGTCCTTTGACTGTAGGCATGGGTTATTTAATCACAAAATGCCTCACCTGTGAAACAGGGATAACAGTAGTAACTCTTAGAATTGCTGTCTTCTTCGTGCTGCAACCCACAGAAGATTTGTACTCTGTATTTCATCTGTTCTCCGCATTGTGCATATGAAGTCAGGAGTATTTTTTATCCCAACATTGTACAGTTGGGCTTAGGGTAGTTAAATGACTTCCCAAGGTCACACAGCATGGAAGTGACACAATGGGAAGATTCCAACCCAGGTCTGTCTGAGTCTATTTCCTTCCCCACAGGAGTTTAGAGAGGGAAAAAAGCCATTCTGTCAGACTGGTGGAAATAAAAGTAAGCTTCATAAAGGAGATGCATTTATCCTGGGTTTTAAAGATTGATTCGAATATGGGAGGCAGAGGAAGCGGAGAAGGTATTCTCGGTGGAAGGAATAACACAGGCAAAAACACAGAAATAGTGGGAAATGGTAGATGGATTCAAGGAATGGCTTATGAATCATTTAAGATGAAGGGGGGTCCTGAGAAAGGCTGAATTCATATCATAAAAATAAGTACACTTATCCTCTCAACAGTTATGAACTGAGTGCCTGCCAGGTGAGGGGGACACGGAGCAAAGCACCCTCATGTCCTGTCCTCAGGAAGCATACTGTCCAGTACTCTACCACACTGACTCTTTGTTGCAAGGACCACATGAGGAAGTAGGCAAGAAATCACTTTGAAAAGCTCAACTGTGCTATTTAAATTCTCTCCTCTGTTCTGCTCTGTTAGATTCTCCCTAATAATTAAGTAAAAGCTCCTGTTCAAATTGACATGGCTTTTACAAAAGGAGAATTCATTGACAGGTAAGAGAAAAATTGGAGAGCTATCTGACCTTGTTGGTTCAAGAATTTTTTCTAAGTCATCAAGATAGGATGAACCACAACTCTCTGGCCTTCCTGTATGTGTACGTTTCACTCTCCCACAGGCTGTTGCCTTTCAATAGCTCCAGATCTCACAGCTTCTCAGCTTCACATCACACTGAGATAAAAGCTTCTCTTCCCCAACAGTTGAATTTGAGTTCAACTTTCATTGCCCAGAAAGTGGCCATGCACTCATCTTAGAACAAATCCCTAGACCTATAAGGGTAGGATAAGCTAAATGACTTAAACTAATCAGGGCCCTCCCTTCTCTGGCCTGGCCAAGCAAAAAAAATTCAAGCAAACAATTAAAGAAAATGGTTCTTCAAATGCAATTCCAGGAATAATTTTGAAAGAAAAATAGTAAATTCTGAGAAAAAAAAAAAAGTACAGCAGTCCACTCCTGTCAATAGGAGCTTTGTGATCTTAAAAATCACATTATAAATACATACAATGGTTTCAGGGGAGGCAGAAGTGCAGTGAACCAAGATTGTGCTGCTGCACTCCAGCCTGGGCAACAGAGTGACACTTTGACTCAAAAAAGTAGGTAAATAAATAAAATGATTTCAGGGAACCGAAGAATGTCAGATTTGCAAAGCCAAAGGTGTGGGGGATTTGGCAAAAATTTCAATCACAAAGTTTTTTTTTTTTTAAGTAGATGCGTTTATTTTGTCATTGCAAGCTATAAAATTAGCAAAAATGAAACTAGACCTCACTGAGCAAATCCTTAACAGCACTTAGGATTCGATCCAAACAAATGAGCGCCAAAGTGGTGGCTGTGAACCCTGGCTGCGCATTAAATCGCCACGAGAGCTCTTTAACATGCTGATGCTCAGGCCTCAACCACGGTGATTCTGATTTAATTCGTTTAGAGTGTGGTCCGAATGTGAGTATTAAAAATAAAACAGTGGCTCTTAACTTTGCTGCAATTAGAATCACCTGGAGAGTTTTTAAAAATCCCAAAGTCCAGGCTACAGTGTAAACCAGTTGCATCAGAATTCATGGAAGTAAGACCCAGGCATCAGTGTAGGTTGAAGCTTCCATGAGCAGCACACTTAGTGGCAACCAAAGGGAAGCAAAAGAACATGTCCCTAGCTGCCAGAGAGCAGCTCCATAAGGCGGCTAGGTGTTCCTCTGCAATGTGTGAGGTAACTTTTCTTCTCATAGCCACATTTTTGTTCTGAGTTTTGTTTCCATTATACATAATAATGTTTGAGTTAAGTAAGCCATGTCCATTAACTGAATTGATCTCATCAGATCCACGTCCCATTAAAAAAACTTGTGCCATAAAAAAAGTGGCCTGAGCCAGAGTGATTTTAGTGGTTGACACATAAGATACCACGAGCCACCAGTCCGTGAGCCAAGGCAAGGATTTGGATCAAGAGCTAGTATTTAATAAGGGCTTATTTGTGCCAAACATTGTTCTAAGCAGTTGACGTTATATAATCATATGACTTATTTAATCTTCAGAACAACCATGTGTGTTATCATTATCCACATTTTACTGATTAGGAAACCTAGGCACAGAGGAGTTAGGTGACTGGCTCAAGATCCCATGGTTACTAAATGGGGTGAGTCAATATTTAAGCAGCTTAGCTCTAAAGCCTGCACACTTAACCTCTACATTGTAGGAGGCTGGCCAGGAGTGAAAAGAAATGTTCAATGCATCTCACTTTATTGACATTCTAGAGTGAGCACACACGCAGCTTGAAGGAACTTTCCTCTGTGCTCTCATTAGAGACAGTGGCTGGTGGCCTCCAGGCTGCAAACTTTCAGACTAGGTAGGTCCACAGGGTTCCTGCTTTCATCCATTGGTTCAAATGATTTGGTGAAAGTTAAAAGATGCTCCGAGGAAGAAGGACTGAGACAGAGGGAGTGGATATTCACCACTCTCAGGCACCAAAGTCTTTGTTCAAGAATATTCTGTCTTCACCTCTTTCTCTGGTCAGCTTCAACTTAACCTTCAAGAAACAGCTCAAGATCACCTTCTCCTCTGAGAAACTTCTCACTTTCTCTTCTAAATGAAGAGTGGAGAAAGCAATTCTTAAATTAAAAGTTGAGATTCTTAGGGGAAAGGGATGCATTTTTTAAGCAAAGCCACTTTGAGGACCAATTTTGGTTGTAGAAGGATGATCCCAAATGTTTGGAAGGCTCAGGGCATACATGGAAAACTGAATGTCTCTGCCTAACAACTGCAACCTCCACCTCCTGGGTTCAAGCAGTTCTCCTGCCTCAGCCTCCTGACTAGCTGGGATTACAGGCATGTACCACCACACCCCACTAATGTTTGTATTTTTAGTAAAGACGGGGTTTCACCATGTTAGTCAGGCTGGTCTCGAACTCCTGAAGTCGTGATCCACCGCTTCAGCCTCCCAAAGTGCTGGGATTACAGGTGTGACCCACCGTGCCTGGCCAATTTTTGTATTTTTAGTAGAGAAGGGGTTTCGCCACATTGGCCAGGCTGGTCTCAAGCTCCTGGCCTCAAGTGATCCACCCACCTTGGCCTCCCAAAGTGCTAGGATTACAGGTGTGAGGAATTTGGAAGCTGCTTGGCAAGAGAGGTAATGAGGATATGTGGAGATTCTTGGAGGTGAGGGATGATATCATGACTATAGGAGAGGAAACTTGGGGAGTAATGTTGGTCAATCCCATTCCTCCCCATATCCTGGCAGGCCTGGCAAAGGAACCTTAGAATAAAAATACCTACTAGTTCATCTTAAGCCATTGGCTGTGATACAATTTAACTTCTTTTATTACCTCTACCCACAAAAGTAAATACATTCAGTAGACTTTGACTTGGCTGACTGGCATTTGGGGAAACAAGATAAAGTAGCTTTGTTGCTTTTTTTTTGAGACAGAGTCTCACTCTATCACCCAGGCTGAAGTGCAGGGGCACAATCTCGGTTCACTGCAACCTCAATTCTCATGCCTCAGCCTCCCAAAGAGCTGGGACTACAGGTGTGCACCACCACACCCAGTTAATTTTTGTATTTTTAGTAGAGAAGGGGTTTTACCATGTTGGCCAGGCTGATCTCAAACTCCTGGCCTCAATTGATCCACCCACCTCAGCCTCCCAAAGTACTAGGATTACAGGTGTGAGCCACCATGCCAGGCTGTTGCATGTTTTGAAGTACCTCTGTGCAGGCCAAGGCTGAGCACAGCCATGAAGATTATGGTGCAGGATTCCTGCACGAGGCAATGGGCTGGACTAAATGGTCCCCAAAGCCTCTTACAACTTTGAAATCTGTAACCCCAATTCTTTTAACATAAATGTCCTTTTCCATGTATAAACAGAAAAGAAGTTTTCTGACCCTCGACCTAGATGAGTTTGAATTTCCTGGAGTTGTTCAACATGGCAGCGCTAGAGCCAGGACTTGAACAGGAGTCTGAATGGCCAGCATTTTCCTGCCACTCAAGGTAGCTATGAGAATTTTTGTCTTTTTACATGCATTGTGTCATGGCAAATCACCAATTTGTGATTCAAAATGGGGAAAAGCCATGCAAATGTGCAATGTGTGCAAATGTTCCTATTCTGTTTGTAACATGGAGAATTTCCAAGCTGAATTTTCACTTTGCAGATTACTTGGGGGTTATTTGCTATTCAGAACAGGCCTGTCCTCATTCTCCTTCCACAGTATGGAGAATGCATATGGGAAAAAAATGACAGTGTGTAAATGTTTCTTTCATATTGAAATAATATTAATAAAGCATTTCCTGTGGTTATGGCTAATAAGTCAATTGTTTCTATTTTCTGTATGCAGTAAAGACACATGGAAAAATTCTGATCAATACCCTCTTAAAAGAAGCTTAAGAACCCAAAACCTTCTCACAGAGTGTGGTGTCTGTAGAGTTCATTGTAGTCTATAATTAACAAAGGAATTATCATTGAGGAAAAAACAGAAAATGGAAAAATTAAAAGTTGACCAAACAGAAACCTTTAATAAGAACACAGTATGACACTTTAAATGTGTAAAACCTTTTCTGTTTAGGAAATGTTCCCGATATTTTCTCTCTCTTCTTTCAATGACTTCTTGGTGGTCAAGCAGAAAGGATAGAAGAGAATGAAACTAGATATCCTTTAATGTTGTGCCAGGTACTTGGTAAGTCACGTCATAGCTATTATCTAAGTAAATTTTAGTTTAAAAATTATATAATACATGCCCACTGCAAAATTTTTAAACAAAAATTTAAAAATGAAAGCTCCCCTTTATCCCCAAGCTCAATTACACTTATTCCTTAGCAATAATCTCTGTATCCTTTAATATATATCCATACAAATGTGTATTTTCTACACATTATCATAAATACACACATTCTTAAATTAATATGCAATCAAAATATGTTTTTATCTCTTCTAGGATGCAACTTTAAAAAAAATTAAAATCTCTGAAATAACACTGCATCTTACAGTTAAAGGTATTATACAGCATTCACTTTCTTCTCTTCTTATGCGTATATAAAATAATGGTACATCCTGCAATAAGTGGCATTTTAGAGTAACAAAATACAGTAGACATGGAGTTTACATGATTATATAGATGTATGATTGTGTGCATTGCTATAGACAGCTTTCAACACACTTGGGTCTGCCTCATTCATTTTAACAGCTACGTGATCTGTCATTGCATAACTATAGCCCCGTTTATCTAGTCATATCCGTTAGAGATGGACTTTTGGATTTTTTCTAGATTTTTCCTAGTAGAAATAATGCTGCAATGACCATTCTTGTCCCTAAATCTTTGGTCGTGTGTAAATATTTGTGAAGGAGGATTCTATCTCATTAATTCTATTAATTAATTCACGGCTATCCTGTATGGTAGAAATCAGTCAGTCACTCAGAGCTCAACTAAGTGCCATGGCTGCCATGTTGAACAACTTAGGAAAGTTCAAACTGAAGTCTACATTAGGAGTAGCAAACTTTTTTTCTGGAAAAAACTAGATTGTCAATATGTCCATCTTTGCGGGCTATACTATCTCTGTTGCAACTACTCAACTCTGCTGCATAAAAGAAACTGTAGACAAATATGTAATAATGAATTTGTTCCAATAAAACCCTATTACAGAAACAGGCTGCATTTGTCACATGGACTATAGTTTGCTGAGCCCTGTCCTAGGTAAAGAGTCCTCCTGGGAGTTGAGAGGTGCACTGCACAACATGTATGGTCCTTTATAGTAGCCCCGTCTGGCTCTATACCTTCGCGGACACAACTTAGAATAAATTTCATAGCCCTTCACAGGTTGAGTTTTCAACCTTTAATTGTGAACTATAATACACAATCATGAAATATTTCAAAAGTATGTGTTACTGAATTAAAGTGAACACATGAGTATATGTCCATGAATCCATTTCTCCTTCTGAGATTTATTAAGAAAATAAAGCTAGGTTTGTGTTTATGAGAATTAATGCAATGCTACACACAGAGCATTTGCAAGTACTTAAAAAATGCTGCTGCTCTTTAAAAATTTTTGTTTTCTTTTACTGATGAGGAAGTTCATAGTAATTAATCCACAAAGCCAGGAAGCGAACATGGTCTTTGTGACTCCATAACTTGTGCCTCTCCTATAGCACCTGCTGCCTCAAAAGAAGGAGCTACTACCTAGAGAATCTGAACCCAGAGAGGTCAAAGGAGTTTCATAAAATCCCACCTTGTCAGCAGTGGACAGAATGGTAGGCTCTAGATCTTAGAATACCTAGCAAATTCACTGCCCATAAAAAGAGGCAGATTGTGTAAAATCCAGGCCTTTGGGCTTGCAGACATTCCCAATCAGTGGGTTTTCCTGTTTTTTTTTTTTTTTTTTTATGCCAATTCAAATAGAACACAATTCTACCACCTGGATGGAAATGCAGCCACAGAGGTGTTGATAAAGCTGTTACAGCAAGACAGAGATAGTAAGTCTCATTAATATTAAGAAAAGAACAAATCCATAAATAAAAGATTATCAAGTGAAATCAGATAGTCTCTCCTCCAACTTCTAACAAAGCTCATGTGCAAAGCCATGTAATTTCCCCAGGCATCCTCTTTACCATCCAGATGTATAGAGTATGAATTGTGCAGGGGAGGGAAATTGATGTGCAGAAGAAAGAATTGGCGAAGTAATTAGAGCTGTGAGGCTTTCTCAGTCTTATGTTTTATTGGAGAAGTCACCAATTGTGGAATCATGGCTTTCAGAGCACACTGATTATGTAACAGAGCAGTCCCCAAAAAGAGCCTGGAAAGGACAGACAGATTATGGGACCGTACCCATAAAGGTGAATGGCAGAGCCTCTAAATAGCTAAGGGCCACTTCCCAGGGGGGTAAGAGCAGGTGCTACCCCTTTTGTGGCACTACCTGCCCAGTACAGTCATCTGCACCCTACCCACTCTGCCCACGGAGGCAAGCAGCCCCCTGCCTCCCCTCTCACTTTGAGGCTCAGTCCTCTCAACCATTCCTTCTGGCAGTGGCCACACTCAGAGTTACCTGCAAGTTGAGGCTGATTAGAAAATAAAAGTTTATATCAAGTTGTTAAAACCCAACTGACTAAGAGCCACTTGCAGAGATGGACCTGCTGGGTCTGCATTCCCAGGGGGCCCTCAGCTTACCCGATGGCTTGCAGCAGGGAATCTAGAGCTGCTTATAAATTGGAATTGACTGGAGCCACCAACAAAACATGTTTAATGGAATAGGAAAGAAAGAGAGAAAGGAAAGAGGCAAGAGTGAGGAGAAGGGAGGAGAGAAAAGTCAGAGGAAGGAGAAGGGCAAAGAAAGGCACAAGGATGCTTAAAATTTGCGTGAACTTCAGCAAATAGGGGTAGTAGGGGAGAAGAGAGAGGGAAGTCAGTGAGAAAGAAAAGCAAAGAGGTAAGATGAGTGGGCCATGAACAGAGCAGACCAGCCAGAGAGATGGGAAGATACAGAGGGAAAAGGCAGAGAGAGGGGTGGTCTGACAGTAGGTATTGAGATGGGCAAAGAATGAGGCCACACAGGACAGATACCCAGAAAGACAGATGGACACAGCAGTGATCAGACCCATACAGATACAGGGACACAGAGACAAGAGAAAATATAGCTGAAGCCCAAGGAGAGACCTGGGGAACCAGAGAATTTCCCAGTCTCCCAATGGAATCCACATTTCCAACTAATTCCTTGGTAGAGAAATGGAACAGGAAAAAAAAATGTCTTTCTAGGAGAAATACCTCCCGAGATTCTGGGAACCTGTTGCTCGGAAGGTGGGAAATGTCCTCTGTCTCCTGCTCCCTGCCAAGACCAAGGCTTGAGCTTCAGGGGCTGGGGGAGGTTGTTCCTCTCTGGGCTCCAGGGTCCTTGTGTGGGAAGTTGTGAACCAGCAGTGAACTCTACCTACCCTCATGGAATAATTGAAAAGATCAGCTTTTCAAAATAACGCCATGAAAGCTACACAATCCTCTGAGAGTATCTGATGATGAAGGTGAAGTGTTAGTTTGGTTTCTGTAAAGTTATATATTCATTCTCATTCTTCCCTTCCTCCCTTCTGCCTGCCCTTTCTCTCCCTCCTTCTCTCTCCCCCTCCTCCACTCATTCTTCTCCCTCTTCCTCCCTTACTTTCCTTCTCTTTCCAATCCACCTCTACCCCCACTACACATTCTCATCTGATCTCTATCCCAAAGAGACCTTGACTTCAGCCTTCAGGTCATGAAATATTCAGTCCACTTGACACTTTTTAATTAATCTTGGGTTTGATTCAGGTCATTGTTCTTTGACGCCTGCCTCTATAACCCTGTCCTGGATCCAATCAACCAGCTTTGAGAACCACCCTGAAGACACAGACAAGAGCACCCACTTTCAGGTATGAGGGACCTGGTTTGCTGAAGCATCTGCAAACATTCTCTTTGCCATACCCCCGAGTTGCCAGGAAAAGGTAGCAAGCAGGGTAAGATCTGTCCTGTAACAGAGTAGAAGGTGAATTTTAAAGGCTGAGAAAAGAAAAATGCAAACCCAAAGTAACTGACAGCTCAGGCTGCAAATATCCAGATGATTAACAGGCTGACTGGATCACAAATACAGATGTTCCATCAGAATTCCATGGCTGTCCTCATCTAACTGTTCTCAGCATCCCCACCTCCCATATGGACTCAATTGTCAGAGGATTCATTTGCACTTGTTGACATTTTGCTCTGTTAAAAAAGCTAGTCTTTTCATTGCTAGTATTGTGCTAGCGGTTTTGTCTCATAGGTTGAGTCATAAATAACATTAAATGAATTAGTGCACGTAAGGTTTTCAACACAGTGCCAGGCACCTGTTAAGTGCTTGACAAATATTGGGTGTTTTGATGAATTATAACCATTATCATCATATCCACGTTGGTGACAGGCTTGGTTTTCCATTCTGTCTGTAGTGGGTCACACAACAGCTAGCTCTCAGGTGGTTCTTAATAAGGTTTGCCAAATAACTGCGGAATGTTTTTGACATTGAGCATATGATTCCCAAATAATCTGTTGTGTCCCACAGTAATCTTACATCTTTCCTAAACTCCTATTCAGTCATTCAACAAGTATTTACCAGTCACCTACTGAATGCCAGGTATCATGCTAGATGCTGGGGATTCTCAGATAGACATGATAGAAATGGTTCTTGCCCTTTAAAAAAGTATAATATGCTAAGCCACAGGACTTACTATCCATGCCAGTAACAATAGCAAATCCTTACATAGCAGTTACTACAGCCAGATGTGGTTCTCAGCTCTTTACATACTTCCCAACTAGCCTATGAGGGAAAGAACTCTGTAAGTCTCATTGTTTTAAATTTTATGTGTGTATTAGTCTATTCTCACACTGCTATGAAGAAATACCCTGGACCGGGTAATTTATTTTTTTAAAAAAAGATTTAATTGACTCACAGTTCCACATGGCTGGGAAGGCCTCAGAATCATAGGGGAAGGCAAAGGAGAAGAAAAGCACCTTCTTCACAGGGTGGCAGGAAGGAGAAGTGCCAAGCAAAAAGGGAAAAGCCCATTATAAAATAATCAGACCTAGTTAGAACTCACTCACTATTATGAGAACAGCATGGGGATAACCACCTCCATAATTCAATTACTTCCCACCAGGTCCCTTCTACCACACACGTTGTTGAGGGACCTACTGGAGGTTGAGGGTTAAGGATTCAGATCAAGCCTAAACCTTATGTCCCTGGACTCACAAGGGGAAGGAGTCAGTTACCAGTGCCAAGAGGTAGAGAAGGTAGTGGTTAATAATTTGGGTTTATGGAAACTACAATTAAAGAAAAGATTTGGGTGGTGATACAGCCAAACCATATCAATATATGTATACATTGAGGCCCAGAGAGGTAGATTAATCTGCCCAAGGTCAGACCACAATAAGCAGCAATGCCATGATTTAAACCCAGACACTCTGGCTCTAGCTTTCACACAACTAACCACCAAGCTATGCTCTTGCATTTGGTACATGCTGCCTCTTTCTGTTAGCAAACTTTTGTTGGTTTCTGCAAGTAGATTTAAATTTCTTAACTCCATAGAGGCTGACAACTATCAATGGATGTTGGGGGCTAAGAAGAAGGGGAGTAGGAATGACTGCTCATTTATACGGAGTTTCTGTCTGAAGTGATCCAAAAATTCTAGAACTAGATGGTAGTGATGATTTCAAAACATTGTGAGTGCGCTTAAGGCCACTGAATTGTACACTTTAAAATGGCTAAAATGGTATTTTTTAATCCTGAAGTGCAGAGTTATCTTATAACTTCATATCCCCATCATTTCTGGAACTTTCAAGTTCCCAGCTAACATTTCTTGGTTGGTTGACTGATTGCCCGTGGTGTTAGAAATAGAGCTTGCTTTACTTTTGTTATTATCATTCTCATGATTATGAAAAACAGAGAGAGCCCTTTTAGGTACCTAGAAGATCCTCCTCCATATAAGAGCAACTGGAGCCACAGACAGGGCTGATGCTGAGGCTGAGGGGACAGGTGTTTGGTTCCACTGAGGTGTTTGGTATTAGGAGCTGGGCTAGAGCAGGAAAGATGCTTTCCAAGAAGTAAGGATGCAAAAGAGCAAGTTTACATCAAGACAGAGTTGAGATGGCAAAGTCCAGAGCCAGAGGAGTAGCTCAAGCTTGAAGTTTGAAGGGCAAATCAGGCATGCAAACAGAAATCAGCCTCAGGGTCAGGGACTGAAAGAATATCTCAAGCCTTTTGGAAAAGAGAATGTAATAATAATATCATAAAAATAACAATAATAAGACGAGGACGGTGGCTCACACCTGTAATGCTAGCACTTTGGGAGGCTGAGTGGGGTAGATTACTTGAGATCAGGAATTCGAGACCAGCCTGGCCAACATGGCAAAACCTCATCTCTACTAAAAATACAAAAAGTAGCTAAACGTGGTGATGCATGCCTATAATCCCAGCTACTTGGGAGGCTGAGGCGGGAGGATCCCTTGAACCCACGAGATGGAAGTTGCAGTGAGTTAAGATCACACCACTGCACTCCAGCCGCGATGACAGAGTGAAACTCCACCTCAAAAATAAATAAAATAAAATAACAGTGATAGTAAATCAAACTCTTAGTGCTTTCCACATGCCAGATACTGTTTCAAAGATTTTCATATTTTAACTCATTTATTCTTTATTATTATCATTGCCTCTATTTTACAGATAAAGAAACTAAGGCACAGGGAAGTTAAGTGACTTGCCCAGGGTCACACAGCTAGCAAGTGAATGAACCTGGATTCCACGATGAGTGATCAAGAACCAGATCGACCTCTTAACCATACAAGGTAGGAAGTTCATCTGGATTTATGATTCTGATCCTGCTGAGGGCCAACTGCTGGCAGGATGACATGAGGGGCCATGGAGGTTTGAGGTTGAGGTGGACGTGGAGGTGGAGGTTGAGGCTTACAAATACAGATCAAGCCTGGATCTTATAGCCCTGGACTCATAAGTAAAAGAGTCAGTAACCAATGCCAAGAGGCAGAGAAGGCAGTGGTTAGTAACATGGACTGAAATGGAAGCCTGGGCTTGAATTCTAGCTTTGCCATCTAGCAGTCATGAAACCTTGGGCAAATTATTTCATCTCCTTCTGCCTCAATTTCCTCCTCTATAAAAGGGGAATATACTACTATCTATCTCGTAGAGTTACTGCAATAATTACATGTGTCTATTTTCATAAAGCATTGAGTACAGAACCTGCCATAAAGTGAATACTAAATAAAATGAATCCATTAGAGAAAAGAGCTGCAACTTTTTGTGTCTTAGTGGGAAGTTGGGGAAGCAGTGACCCAACAGGGGAATTCTATGCTTGTTTTGCCTTTAACAAAGGAAACTAAATCCTTGGCTGAAAACAAAACAAAACTGGTGGCTGATGTCACACTGAAACTTACACATATGCTTTGAGCCACTTGCCTACGCAAGCCCACCACCAGTTCCTGCCTCACTTCTCATCCACATGTCAGGAGAGAGGGGCTGCAGGTCCTCATGCCTTGAGCTGCCTACGCTGTGATATTTAATTAATCTATTCATTTGATCCTTAGATTTGCTTATTGGCTCCCCTTCCTTGACACTCCCTGGGGTTTGAATACAGTAAAATTCAGCCCTAATTAAAATTGTTGAAACAGCAGCCGTCTCCATTAATAAAACATCAGAATGAGACTGGATTTTTTTTTAACAGCCTTTTCTTAAAAACTCTGAGAAAGTGGACAGAGTGAGCCCAGGTAGAAAAGGAGAAAGTTAACAAACTCCTTTTTGTTGCCAAGTGTTTGAGAGTGGTATTTCTAATTCTCTCTACTGGTCCGGGGCTGCGGGCCAATTCTTTACAGCGAAAAGAACTCTAGAGTCTGCATGATGCGGAGACTGCCTGTTACAGACTTGCAGTGTGAGACCCCCTCTTTTAGGTCCCAGTTTTAAAATGGGAGTGCCAGATCAGCTTTAATGTTCTGTGGTCTGAAAACATCAAAGTGTCCAGTCCTTGAATTGGGCCATATTGAGGAATTCTTGAGCCTGTGTCACCGTCCTAAGAAAATAACCACAGGCAGTTTCTTCCACTCAAGTCTGTTGGCTTTGGGTCATGTAAGCTGCCCTCTGACCACAGAAGTCTGGACCAGAGATCAGGGTCCACGTCGCAGGCATCCATGCAAGTCCAACTAAGGGGACCAATGAGGAGTCTTGGCTCAGGAATTCTCCATGGTGGATTGGAGAATTCTCCAGCCAACCCAATTAGATCCTATCTCCTGGGGGGGTTTTACACTTGCCTCTCCCCAATCAGAGGGGAGGAAAAGCAAGAATAGTTCAGCCATGGCTGCAGTGTGGGCATGTGAGTCACCCAAACCTGGATTTCAAATCCTGCTGGTACCTCCTTGCCATGTACTGGCTACATGACTTTGGACATGCTGCATACCCTCTCTGTATCTCAGTTTGCTTATACATAAATGGGTTAATAAGTCCTTTCTTTATAGAGTAATTTATGGAATGAATGCCTGATGCATACACCCCTGCTTTGGGTAGCTGTGGTTACTATTAAAGGCAGTGGATGAAGAAACAGGAGACAGAAACAGTACACAGAAGCAGAAGAGACACAGAAAAGAAAAGATGAATCACAAGAATTGTTGTCTCTGGGTGAAGCACCCTTCCCAGTTCTCAATCCATGTGCTCTTATGAGGCCCCACCTCCTTTTCCAGCCATAGTGCATGTGACATAGATCCAAGCCTATCAGAGCCAATCGCCCCTTTTTCTAGGCACAGGCCCAAGTGAATCAGAGCATCACATTCTCCCAGCCATTGTGATGGGTCCAGAGCTGGGCACATGTGCTTTGATGGAGCTCCACCCCCTTTTCCAGCCATAGTGCCTGTGACTCAGGCCCAAGCCAATCAGAGCATAGTATTCTCTCAGCCATTGTGATTGGCCCAGAGATGGACACATGACCAACGTCAGCCTACCCATGCTACCTGGGTTTCACCCTCCAATACCCAGGATTACTTCCTCTCCAGTATCTATGAGAAATCAAGTTCTATTCACCCTTTTGTGATGTTTGAGAACTCTTGGAAATTTGCCACTGGGTCTTGGGAAGGAGTCACATAACAAAGCAAGTAGCGTTCCACCATATTGCTATCTCCACACTATAACTTACTGTCTTTCCCTCCTGTCTTCCCTTCTTCCCCAGAACAACCCTGGAAATCCACCCAGGTATTTCCAAGAATAATCTTCAGTCTCTACACCAATCAAAGGATTTCCCAACAAAAGAAGCTTTCCCTTTGGAAGAGCAATGCTGGTTGAACTGAATGTCCTCTGTATCAGGGCATAAGTCAAATACAAGGTAAGCCCTCCATCAGCAGAGATCATTATCATCACAGGCGTTCCTGGGCAGGAGGGTGGTAGGATCGATATGCACAGTGCCAATCCTCCTGATTTTGCTGAGACTTTGTTCCTACCCCTGGAATCAACATCCCAAGTGGAGGAAGCAAAAGGCTTTCCATCCTTGTTCCTGGAGTCAGAGAGATTGCAATGGCCAGCCACTTTATTCAACTTAAGGTTTATAGGTCTCACTGCCACTAGAATCACCAAGGTTAAACATTCCAGGTTAGAACTGGGATTAATAACATAGCAGTGGCCTCCCACTGGCTGTGAATTCCCCCTGCTAGTTAATAGAATGATTCATTTGAATTGCTTCCCCCTTCATTGTGGCAAGGGGCCTGCCTCTCCCCCTGCCAGCCCTTCCCTTTCTAGGAAAAGACAAGCAAAGCTTATTGAATTCTAATACATCATCGTGGCAGCAGGCATCAATAGAGGGAGACAGATGCTAGAACAGAACACGAAGCCCCATATCCATCCCCTTGCAGTTTCCCCACCCCTTCCTCCTCTTCTCAGCAAATCTACTCAGCCCCCCTAGGGAAGCTGAGAGTTCATTATGAACAGCAGGCAAGAGTCAATAAATACATGGCTGAGATTTCAGTCACCTACTGTGGCTATCCTTACCACCAACAAAGTAATTGCATGGCCCCAGACTGGGTAGGGAGGCTGTGGGGCAGGGACGAGTGGCAGGGAGCTCAACAGAGTGCTGCAGCCAGAATGATCTTTTCATAAAGCAAATTTGATCATGTCAAACACCTCCACCTCACTTAAAACTCTTCAATGGCTCCCCGTTGCTTCTAGGATAAAGACCAAAACATTTAATATGGCTTGCAAGATTCTGCAGGACCTGGCCCCAGCTCACCCATCTGATCTCATATCTGAACATGACACACACACACACGCACACGCACACACATTTTCAACTACTCTGGCCACTTTCAGTTGCTCAATAATCTTTCAGTTGCTCGTGGACCTCCAAAACTCAGATCAAATATTACCTTCTCAATCTAGAACAAATCCTACTATAATCTAATCTTGTAGCACAATTGTCCTTGGCATTTGTCCTACCCTGCAGGTTTATATTTGTAGAAATTGTGTATGTGTATGTATATGTGTGTGTGTGTGTGTGTGTGTGTGTGTGTGTGTAATCATTATCTAGATTATGATTAGGGTCTGGGTCCTAGGCAGCCATACAAGTCCAACTAATAATGATATTGTCTCCACCGACTGTCAGATAACTCTACATTTTGCTCTCTGAGTATCTCCAGTTCCTAACACAATGCTTGGCACAGAACAGGAAATCAGTAGATTTTTGCTGAATGAATGTGTGAATGAATGAGTTATAAAATGGGGCATATCCTAAGAGCTGGAAGCCTTTCAGTGATAGTAAAGCAGAGAAGATGTGCAGCAGGATGGGAAAAGAGGCAAGCGAGGTAGACAGAACAGATCACAGAACAATCATTATTCACTCAGCACCTACTGTATGCCAGGTACTGTTCTAGGCATTAGGGATACAGCAATGAATAAAGCAGACAACATGATTTGCTTTTATGGAGCTTACATCTGAGGCTATTCCCCTCTGATGTTGCAGGATAGCTACAGAGCAATATTCTTGGAATATCTACCGTTGTCATGTTATTTTAAATTGCAGCAAAAATAAATTGCAAACATAACCAGGTGTAAGGGGTCTCCTGTGGGCAATATCTAAGCTGGATCTTCACTCATGGGAAAGTCAAAGTAAACACTCCAACAGACCCCCAATATAAATTCACTCCACATCCTGTTGATAAAAAGTGAATGGTTTCCACCAGATTCCTTGGTAGGATAGGAAGGAGGATTAAGTTGCATACCATACAATGAAACATCCTCAATTTGCTCCATTAAATACCTCTCCCCTTTTTCTCCAGTTCCTCACTCCTATCAGCTCTTTCATCTATCTTCTCTCTCTTACACAGCCTCTGAAAATTCTTCCTCTTCCAAACAATTCAGCATTCATCTTTAGCTTGTAAATTTGCCTAACAGTGACCATCAACCATTTGTCAAAGGGGCCTTAGTTTCTGCTGCCTTATAAATACGGATCAAATTTGGAGAACTTTTTATGAAGGGTTTGAATTTACCAGTGTGCCACGGCCCACTGGGTGGGAGATGCTGTTATATGGTGCCATGTTCTTCATGCTAAGGATTTTGGCCTTTTTCCAAAATATCATGTGAAACACAAGAGGTTTTCATCATGGGAATGACCCCAGGCACATTCTCCCCCACTGCACCTGAGATTTTGCCTCAGCTTCCAGGGAGAATCTAAACGAAGCTATGGGTGTCCTTCTAGCATTAATTAAAGATTTGCTCTGGGCTGAGCTACAGAGAAGACCGTAGGGTGCAACACAGAGGGGGAGCAGCTGTAGCTTCAAGGAACCTGCAGGCAGCTCTAAACATGTCAGACCTCTCCCCATCCCCTCTGCTCTAGAAGCAAAGCAAAGGTCCCCTCAGGGAGAAGGCATCTCCAAGTTAAAACTCAAATATCTGCTTCCATTGGAAAGAGAAATGGTTGTGTCCTGGGGAAAAGTCTATAAAGTGCAATTTTCCTTAAGATTCCTTTTCTGTGATCTCCTCTCAGTCCTGATGATGCCTATAGTCGAGCTCAGTGGATAGAGGATGCTCTTCACATCAGAGGCATCGACTTGTGCAGTGTGAAAACCCTGCCTCCCATCTCTCTGATCCAACTTCCATAGCCAGGACCAGAGCATCTATTAAGTTGTCTAGTAATAATCATAATTACAAAAGATTATTGTAGCTACCATTTACTGAGAGCTTACCAAGGCAATCGCTTAATGTGTACTATGTCAATTAAGCCTCACAGTAATTTGATGAAATGGAGATTATTACCACCATTTGACAGATGAGGAAGCCAAGGCTTACATCTACTTTCAAGTCTGAGACTACTTACCATTTATAAGCCATGGAAGGTTGAGTAAGTTACTTTACTTAACCATCCTGCTTTAGTAACTTTTATTGAATGAAAATGTGTGCAAAGTCTTTCTCTGAAATGTGTACCCAATTTTTAACCCCATGCCTCCTAGTCAACCTCAGGCAGACTCTTAGGTTACTCTTGGAATGGGAAGCAGCTGTGGTCTCAGGCTTTAGGAATCCTGGGAGTGCGAGAAGCATTGTCCCACTCTGGAAGCGACGAAGGCTTGAAACTTAAGCAACTACACAGGGTCCCACAGCGACCTCTCTGTTCATGCCTGGTTGCAGGGAATTCAACTCTGCATTAGATAAAAACTTTCATGACCCCTCAAGTGAGCATCCTAAAACACAAACTGACCGCATCTCTCATCCTGTTAAAAGCCACCACTAACTTATTTTAGACTCTAGAACTCATTAATAGCCTGCAATAAAAATGAAATACAGCAAACTTTAGCAGGAGGAAGAGATAAAGGCAGAGAGGATTTATAATAGCTTATGGGAGTTAGTAAGGACTTCTGGTAGCATAGAGAAAGAAAGAAATGGAACTTAATGAGACTCATCCCAAAAGAGCAATTTAGTGAGCCACTTCAGGAAAGTGCGGAGAGCAGGTAGGGTTTACTTCAGGTACCGCTGGAACCAGGAGTTCAAGTGCTGTCAGGCCACTCTAGCTCTCATTTCCGCTTCCCACTGAGGGCTGCCCTCTTCTTCCCCATCCCCGTGGGCCTTCACCCACTGGGAGCATGGCTGCGGTAGCTCCAGCTACACCACTTTTTTTTTTTTTAATTTTTTTAAATTTTTTTTTTTGAAAGAAAGAAAAAGAGAGAAAAGAAAGAAAGTGTGAAAGAAAGAAAAAGAATGTAAGAGAGAAAGAAAGAGGAAGAGAAAGAGGGAGATAAATAAAATATTCGTTGGCTGCTTGTTTGTTATTTTCATCCCTTATTCCTTCCTGTCTCCATTGTTAAGCTACATCACTTTTATGGAGTGAGTGACCAAGAGAGGAGCCATGAGCTCTCTTACTTTAGAGAGGAGCGGTGAGCTCTCTTACTCAAGAATTTGTAGAAAGAGATAAACAAATGGTGGCCAAACCCCGCCCCTCACCAAAAAAAAGCCACCAGAAGATACTGGCCAGAAGATACTCTCATGACCACACATAACTGCAAAGAAAGCTGGAAAATGTAGTCTTTAACCTGGGCATCCATGTACCCCACTGAAGACTGGGGGCTCAACTACTACCTTAGGAGGAGGAGTGTACATCTGGGATTACTGGAATCTCTATCACGGCCACCCAAGGACAAGAAAGCTGTGGAAACAAACAAATAACAACAAAACAGAATACTGCCTGGAACTCAGGACATATTCCCTCTCTCCATCACTCCTTTCTGCTTCTCTTGGATGTTGACTTCATTTTCTTTTTCTTAGTGTTCTGTGCCCCTTCATGCCCAGGGCAGGCCAACTATGTCCATCTCATCTTTGCTAGGCTTTTGCATACAGTCTGAAGTAAAACAAGACTGGATAGCCCTCCAACACAAATGGAACTTGGCATGAGCATTTCCTGCCACGTTAAGTGGATTTATGATTTAACGCTCATCAAGAAAGGGGCAAATGAGAACATAATAGGGCCAGGGTATTAACTTACAAGAAATAAATGCAAAATCATCTTACTAAGAGGAATATTAAATTCTCACACAGATCAGAAGCATGAGTGTGTGGCAGGGGTGTGTTTTGGAAATAAATTAATTCTTGGTGTGATGGGATGAGATCAGTTTCATTTTAAATACTCTGGGGAACAACCAGCCACAGAAATGCAGAGGAGAGGCTTCAACCTATCCACAGGATGAAAACAGTCCCCACAGCCTGGCCAGCTGGTCCTGAGTTGGAACTACCCTCAACAGGTATTGGTAACCAAGGGGCAAAAGAAGAGCTCTTGACTGTCAGATCCTGATGTTGGCAAACCTGCCAGATACCAGAAAGCACTGGTGGGTATAGAGACTTCATGGTTTTGTTGGAGTGGGATATGGATGCCAAAATGGGTGAGAAGGTGGGAAAGCAAGAGTCCTCAAGGAGGGGTGGGTTGAATGGAGAGGGCTTGGGAAAGGTGGGAGAAAACAGTGGGAGAAAACGGAGAACAGTAGGCAAGGAGAAAGCATCCACATGGGATATGAACAAACTAAGGTCCAGCTGTCCACAACACCGTATAGTTCTGTACTTAGCACCTAACACCGAATTTCTTTTTTTTTTTTTTCCTGTAGAGATGGAGTCTTGCCATGGCAGGCTGGTCTCCAACTCCTGGACTCAAATGATTCTCCACCTTGGCCTCCCAAAATGCTTGGATTACAGGTATGAGCCACCACACCTGTCCTAACCCTGAACATATAATTGCTCAAACTTTTCTTAGAGTCCAGTGTGCATGTATTAGTTTGGAAGCAGCAGGCAAGTTTTACCAGGACTAGGGAGGGAAGTAGCCCCCACCTCCCACTAGGTGGTCTGAACATCACCATTGTGAATTTGAGGTGGCAGGAAGGGCTGTCCTTTGGGGGCTGCTGACCAGAGACACAAACAAGATGCCCACTTGGTTAAGATGTTAGCCAGAGACCCACTGTATTAGTTTGCTAGAGCTGCCATACAAAGTATAGCAAACTAGGCTTAAACAACAGAAATTTATTTTCTCACAATTTTGGAGGCTAGAAGTCCAAGGTCAAGGTGTCTGCAGGGTTGGTTTCTTCTAAGACCTTTCTGTTTGACTTGTAAGTGACCACCTTCTTGCTGTGTCTTCACAAGGTCTTTGCTTTGCATGCGTCTGTGTTCCCAGGACATCAGTCGTATTGAGTTAGGACCCACCCTAATGATCCAGCTTAATTTAATTACTGCTTTAAAGACCCCATCTCCAAAGATGTTCTGAGGTTAGGACTAGGGAACAAGATTTCAACATGTGAGTTTTGCAGAGATACAATTCAGCCCATAGCACTCACGATAAGAAGCCCAAAAGGGAGATTATCAAGTGATTTCACATGTCAAATCTTAGCCACGAGGAGGGAATGACTCGACTCTTCCTCAGCTTCAATTACAAGTCATGGGGGAGAAGACTTGGAGTTGGTCCAGGTTGGGGCAGATGTTTATCCCTGGTCCTACCAGCCATGCCCAAGGGACGTGGACTTACCCACAACAAAGACAGTTGCCAAGGCTCTGCCCAGGGACGGTAGCAACTGGTTACCAGTCTGAGCAGACATTCCATCTCACCTAACAGAATAAACGCAAACCCTTCAGTAGGATGTACAGAATCTCTCATACCCTGTCCCCTCAATACCCACCCCTCAGCCACATCACCTGCCACCCTGCACAAATTCTACCCTGCATTCATGCTATGCAAACCTTGCCTCACTGTTTCTCATCTTCAGCCTTTGTGCAGGCTTTTTTCTCCACCTAGAAAGCCTCTCCTGTCCACCCACTCGTCTGCCTGAAAAGTCCCCACATATATTTACATTTCAAAGCCCACTTGGAGCATTTCCTTTGGAAAAGTCTTCCTGAGCTCCTGCAGAGACAGTCTCCCTCCTTTTGCCCTGTACAGACCACTCAGAACACTCTGTCACAAGTTTTGTTAGATGGTCTTTTTCTTGAAGTCAGCTGTGGGTTCCAGGAAAGCTTCCAGAACAAACTTACCTACTACAAAGCCTAGCACAGTGCTTGCATGGTACACAACAAATATTTTGTGACAATGATAAAAGAATGAGGGGATATTATTATCAACTGGGCACAGATTATTGTCAACTGGGCACTTGTGTTTAAAAACAAAACACAAGTCTCTGTCTTTTAAGAACTTTGGAGTGAATGGGGAATATGTAAATATGAATAATGATTATGAAAATAAGAAATTAAGAGCTAAGGAAGCACAGATGGAATTGCCACTCAAACTGGGAGAATTGTGGAAAATTTCTGGGTTGAGGTGGCTTTGAGTGTAGTCACAAAAGATGAGTAGGACTTTATCAAGGGGTGATAGTGGGGTGGAGGAATTGGAAAGAATTGGCCATATTGAGGAAAGAGCATGAACAAGGCATGGAAAAAGAACCACGCTAGGCTTGTGGATAGAATGTGGAATGGTTATGGTGACAAGGCCAAGGACTCAGGTCGGGGCAGCATCATCTATTCCATGCCTGGAACAGAATTAGAACAACAGCTTTGCTGTTGTTACTACTGGAGCCACCAACTTCTCCAGTCACCCAACAGCCACTCAGAGTCTCTCTGTCCCTCCATGGACTTTCTTAGGAAAGAATGAAAGACACTTTGGGTTTTCAACAGTCTTAGAGCTAAAGAAGACAAGCCTCCTGCATTTGGGGTTTACACTGTCCTCCGACTGCTTCCCTCAAATGACAGAGAGGAAGGGTGCCCCATCTGAGCCTGGAATGAGACACTCACCTCCCACCTTGCACTTTTTTGTACACCTCTCTAATTTTGTGTGGCAAGTCACTTCACCTCACTGAGCCCCAGTTACTTATCTAAGAAAAGGCAATCCTGACCCTACAGGGCTCTTGTGAGGACTAAAGCTAACAGGTCAAATGCTCAATGCATGAGTGACATCTAACAGTCACTGAGTTAACAGTGGCCATTACAGTTACTTTTTAAAAATAAAAACTTGCTTGTCTTACCTTCCCTGTTCTAGAACTACAAAGTCCTGGAGGATTTTTATGCCCTTTACTGTTCAGCATATATTAATGCTCAATAAATACATGTTGTATTCATGACTGCCTAGAATCCTGGAATTTTCAGATGAGGAGATATTTAAGAAATCAGCTAATCCAACTCCTCATTTTATACACAGTGGAAATAGACTGAGAGATAAAATGAGTACTTCAGAGCCTATATTTTCATTTTGACTCTACTGTGTGTAATTTTAGCTGTTATGTAGCCTTTCTTGCCAAGTTCCCTTACCTATAAAATGAGATATTCTTAGTAACTATTTTATTGGATTGTCATAGAGACTTAATGAGTGAATATATATGAAGCATTAAGACCAGTATTTGGTCCATAAAAACCATCAATAACCTGTTATCATCATGATGGAGACTGACCCAAGACCACACAACCGTTTAGTAGCAGGACTAAAGCTGGCATCCCACTGCTTCTCATGAGATCAGACATTCCTCATTTTAGCTTCTAGGGTACAGAATTTACATGGTATTGCCACATCCTGACAAGGTGTAGACCAACCTTAATCCCTGGAGAGCACTTCCCAGCCAATCTGTTCATTGGCTAAACCCAGATCTTAGCTGGCTTAGGGTCTCACCATCTCCAAGCACCTTCAGTCCCAAACATGCTGAACTACTTCTTCTATTGTGTGTATCGGTGTCTCTCAACCAGGGCAGATTCTTCCCCAAAGAGAGATTTGGGTATATCTGGAGACATTTTTAGTTGTCACAATTGAGGTGGAGGGGATGCTACTAGCATCTGGTGGGTAGAGGCCAAGGATGTTGTTAAATGTCTTACAATGCACATGACAGCTCCCTACAACAAAGAATTATCCAGTCCAGAATGTCACTGTGCTAAAAGACCCTGATGTAGATGTATGTGCATTAAGATGCAAATGTGATCTGTTTCATATATGTTCTATAGCTACATAATCAGCATATCATAGAGAAAACAGTAGCTTTGGGATTAGAGAAACCAATGTTCCAATTCTGGCTCTGCCCCTTACTGGCTATGTGACCTTGGACATGATACTTCTCTAGTGGCAACTAGTAGGTGTCTAAGAAATAATGGGCAGACAGTGGGTGAGTATGAATTATAATTCACTCCATTTCTGTAAGTTGGGTAAATGTGGATACTTGAAAATGTTGGTCGGGAATGAGCTGGAAGTTAGCTGACAGAAGACAGATGAATGGATAGTGATGGGTGGTTTAGGGCCAAATAAGGCACTAAGACAAGAGATGGGAACCTGGCCAAGGTGCATGGGAAGGAATGGGGGCAGAGGTCATGGAGAAAAGGACCCACACAGATGTAGAAAGTTATCATTCATTAATTTAAAAATTGTATAGGCCAGGCTTTATGTGAGACATTATATAGGCATCATTCATTAATTCATTCAATAAAAATTAGTGAGCATCTACTATGTATTAGAGCACCACGATAGACACTACACACACATTATTGGTTTGTTCAGTTCTTTCTTCTAGTTATTCATTGAGCACCTGCTCTGAACCAGATATTGTGGTGCCATTTGACATGCATCACCCCCTCCCCTACTCATTCATCCACTCAATGACTAATTCATTATTTATTTAATTCATTAAGCAGTTGTTTGTAAGTGCGTCTGCTGTGCCAGACATTAGATTAACTGCTGATAAAAGAGTAAATGCTCTCGAAAGGGAAGAGATGAGTAACTGATGGATGTTCACCTAGGATGGAAAACAACAAGGGAAGCAAATATTCTAGGTTTCATAAAATCATGGTGTAATTTTTTATTGGTTAAGTCTTTATGGAGAGATCTTCCTGTAGGAGATAGCTAAAGTAACAACAACAACCAAAAAAAAACTTTATGGAGAGAAGATTCTGTAGGAAAGAACTAAACTTCTCCAAGAGCCATAGGTTATGAGTGAAATAGACTGAATGATTGATTTGAATTAGAATGCACAGATGATTGTCAAAGGTTTGGTTGCAGAGAACAGAATCCAATTCAGCCAGTCAAGGCACTGATTTCTGTGTTTTGTGTATTGCTTTATACATTGATAGATTTTAGAATCATTGAGAGAATAAAAAGAAACAGCTTCTAGATTGAGCTTCTAGGAGTGAATCCCAAATCAACACAGCAAGACTGAACCCCAGAAGAATTTCTGTTCCCAACATAACAAAGAAGCTGCCAGCCAAGCTAAGAATCTGCAAACTATAGGTCCAAGTTGCCTCTGCTATGGGCTGGGCCAGCAAAAAGGGTGTTTCCCCTCTTAACTTAACTCAATGCTGAATCTTGGGTTTCAGGTGCATCTGCTAGTCTGAAACCCTCTTTGAGAGATGCAGTTTATATCCTTCTAGGGAGAACAGCATTTTGGAAGGAAGCTGGAATGAAGGTGGATTAAGCCAATCCATACATTTTCTCAGATGAGATTAAGTTATAAATCTGTGACAAACTGGATTCTGTAAGTAAATCCAATCCTGTAAACTACCATCAGAATATACAGTTCTACAGGTGGTATAAAGTTTTCCTTTAAAAGGTTGTCTGAGTACTCAGTATGCTAATGACCCATTCATTCTGGAGTCCAACTAAATCATACTTTCTGTTACTGGTGACCAGGAATTTGTATTTTTTTTTTTGAAATGGAGTCTCACTCTGTTGCTAGGCTGGAGTGCAGTGGAGCAATCTCGGCTCACCACAACCTCTGCCTCCTGGGTTCAAGTGATTCTCTTGCCTCAGCCTCCTAAGTAGCTGGGAATACAGATGTGTACCACCATGCCCAGCTGATTTTTGTATTTTTAGTGGAGATGGGGTTTCACCATGTTGGTCAGGATCATCTCTATCTCTTGACCTCATGATCCACCCACCTCACCCTCCCAAAATGCTGGGATTACAGGCATGAGTCACCACACCTGGCCAGAATTTGTATTTTTTCAAAACTTCTCTGGTACTCCCTCTGATCAGCCCAATTTGGGATAGCTGGGAAAAATTCATACCAAATGACTTGGTTAAATTTCCCAGGAATACGTGTAATTTCAACAGAAGACAATTTCTTATAACTCAAAAGGGTGGATGTTTGGTTTAACATCAGAAGAACACTTACTTATAAAAGGCGAGATTTCTAGTTTTATCAAACTAAAACAGGTGGCCACATTCATTTCACCTTGACTGTCTCACTCAAGTCTTCCTCCCACAAGAGGTTTTTGGAACTTTCCCCTGCATCTAAATGGGGAGTGCCAGTGCTGTCGGTAACTAATGGGATAGCTGCAAACAAAACTTGGTAGCTGCAAAATTAGACCCATGGCAAATAAACGAAATAGAGTTCCTAGCCTCAAAATGCTGACAACCTGACGGAGTCCACTGCTAGGTGACCAGACAACCACAATTGCCATGTGGGAGTGATGAGAAAACGCTGGATAAAAGGGGCACAAGTCTGTAGGGGAGCATAAACATGGATCCCTACTCAGCGCGCAGCATCAGAAAGTCTTCTTGAGGAAAGTGAAACCTTGGCTGAGATCTGAAGGATGAGTCATCCAGGCATAGAGGCTGCAGAGAGGCAAGAGTGCTCCAAGCTGAGAGACCCATGAGTGCAAAGCCTGGAGTCCTGAGAGAACCCAGCATGTCTGGACAACTGAAATGTGTTCAGCATGGCTGGGACACAGACAACAGAGTCACTGATTCAGAAAGTGGAGGTTCCATGCAAAAGAGAGAGGAGGCAACATCAGCAGAAACCATGGAAGGGCAGAAAGACCTAACACAGACTGTCCCAAGGATGGAGCTGTGACTTGCTGGTGGCCAGAACAGGGCACTCTCCACATCCTGTTAACTGGCTAAGCTGGAGGAAGTAGCAAATCTGATAGGGCTGAAATGAAATGGCCCTTCCAGGTTCGTTCTAGATGGGAAAGAAAAGGAGCATTGAAATGCACAATGCTTTTAATGGACTTGCAAGGGAAGCCCAAACAGAATTCCCTTCACAGCAGGATCTCCATTTAGAGGCAAGCACATTGGGGACACAGTCAATTACCCATCAACACTGCATGGCTGCTTTCTGTCTCCATTCACATTCTTGCATCCAGTCCAAGCAAGCAACAAGGAAGAGGTGGGTGCAGGGATGCTTGTGTGCGCATGCGTGTGCACGTGCGCGTGCGCACATATACACACATGCACACACACACACACACACACACACACAGGCTCAGGATGAATGCCTGGTTCTGACTCACTGACCCATTCCTCCCACTGAGCTCCACTCTAAGCCTTCCTGGCTTCTGACTCTAGGCTGGCTCTCTTGTTTTCAGCTCACCCAACCTTCTGTGCTCAGTCCTTATGTGCTCACCTCCTCAGTTTTGCCTCGACTGATCTGCAGCCACGATTTGAATTTTCCTTCCAACTAGGCTGCCTTGAAAGCTGCTTCAATAAACGCCTTCCTCTGTTTGACATGCAGAGTGTTTTGCATGAAAAGATTATAGGTCTTGGAGCCTTGCTTTGAAAACTGTCTTTACTCATTCCTAGCAGCATGACCTTGGGCAAGTGATATAACTTCCCTGAGTCTCAGTTGGCTCATCTGTGAAATGAGAACAGCACCACCCACCTCAGCATTGCAGTGAAGATCAAATGGAAGATCCCTGATTTACTATGTGTCTGGCATAGAGAAAATGCTACATAAAGAAAACATCCTTTCATTCCCTTTTCCCTTACCAAGTGGTTTTCTCATGATCCCCAGTCTGAAATTAAGTGCTTATTATGATGATCATGGTTTATTTTTCCCAGTTCTCTTGATTATGTTGAACAGAAACCAGATAAGTAGCACCTGTTTAGAATTTCTTGCATTTTCAGTAATTCTAAGAATAACCATTGCAGCACTAATAATAACATATATTTAATTTCTCCCCTGCTTACCATCAGAGAGTATATTTTTATGCAGCTGGTTGTTTTGGGAATTGCTTCTTTGTTTTATACACTTCTTTTGCTGCCCCATTAAGAACTTGTCCTTGCTGGGAGCAGTGGCTCACACTTATAATCCCAGCACTTTGAGAGGCCAAGGCAGGCAGATCGCTTGAGCCCAGAAAGTCAAGACCAGCCTGGCCAACATGGCAAACTCCTGTCTCTACTAAAAATACAAAAATTAGCCAGATGTAGTGGCAGGTGCCTGTAATCCCAGCTACACAGGAGGCTGAGGCAGGAGAATTCCTTGAACCTGTGAGGCAGAGGTTGCAGTGAGCTGAGATAGCACCACTGTACTCCAGCCTGGGCTGCAAAGCAAGACTGTCTCAAAAATAAAACAAAAAGAAAAAAGAAGAAGAAAAGAACTTATCCTTAAATATGACAATGGCAATGATGAATGAAATGTAAGCCCAGAGAGTTTGAGTGGCTCACATCACTCAGCAAAGCCACAGCTGTAGCCCATTATCACAGTGGTTCTCCCTCAGAGGTGGCATCTCTTACCACCTCTGGGGAGCATTTTGGGTCTTCATAATGACCGAGGTGATACCACTGACCATGGGAGGGTCAAACAATATGCAAAACCATCTTTAATGTGCAGTATTCACCCAGCCCCAATACCTATAGTGACATGATGAGAAATACCAGATGAAACCCAATGAAGCCACACAGAAAATTCTAGGGGAACTGGGGCTGGAATCAAGAATTGTTTCCACCCAGAGCAGGTTTGCAATTAAAATAAAATGTAGGGCCAAGTGTGCTGGCTCATGCCTGTAATTAAAGCACTTTGGGAGTCCTAGGTGGGAGGATGGCTTGAGGCCAGGAGTCTGAGAGCAGCCTGAGTGATAGAGCAAGACCACACCCCTAAAATAGTAAATAATTAGCTGGGCATGGTGGTGCATGCCTGTAGTCCCAGGTGTAAGGTTATTCTTGTAAGGATATTGCCGAGTTTAAAATGAGGAAACTGAGGCCAGCATGAGACAAATTAAATTCCAGTTTATTTAGCTCCCGGGCGAGGTTCTGTGGCCCCGGGGGAGGGAGAGAGAGAGAGGGGCCAGAGAAGTCGCACCCGGCCGTTCTGGGCGTGGGGTTTTATAGGGGGTAAGGGCAGTAGATTGGTCGGTGGGGAAACAAAGCATGGGCAACTGCATTGGTCATAGAAAGACTGGACCTGGACTCGACAAGTTGCCATTGGCAGCCCAGCAGAGGTACCCACAGGTGGGCTGGAGCAAGTAACAGATTGACCGGTGAGGAAACAAAGCTTGG